>CM026273.1:19107699-19274256 GCA_014851415.1 Cnaphalocrocis medinalis | reverse complement strand
TTAGAAAACAATATCTATCTACCCAAGTGTCGATGGACGAACTTACTTAGATGGAATCATGGAACAGTTTTAAGACAATCTTCCAAAAATGACATTCTAACGAGCATGACGTAAAAACCACAGCCAACATCACTTCGCCAAAATGTGTCTATCGATGCTTGAAAAAAGTACTGTAGAAATTTTTTTAATTAAGGTGTATTTTTCGCAATGCATTCGGACTGCAGTAGGCGGTCGCGTGAGCGCTATCACTCAATCACAGCCGAGGTTATTGAAAATAATTGATTCAATAAAAGTAGATGTTTCTTTAATCAATGTTCATAAACTAATAATCGATTTTTATAAAAAGAATTAATATTTTTTGCATTAAAATCGATTATTTCTATTATTATACATTTTTGTTAAGATCACAGTCAATTGATTACTAAGATCGCTTATACGAAAGTATATTTTTATGCAGTAAGATAAAAAAATAAAAAAGCTTCGTCGACAAAAACACAAATATACGCACAAAATAGGTTAGTTAGAATTTAAAATACCTACATTGCGACAATTAGGTATGAAAATAACGTCGGTTGGCCATATTTAACTTTAAAATGTACAAAATTTAAAATTAGTCTTCGGACATGCGAAAAGATTTTTATCGATGCTGTCTCAAAAACCGTTTCAAAGTATTATTTACAATGAGTGATATGCTAAACAAGGGCAAGAATTGCTCGAATTCTGAGAAAATAAGCCGTTACGACTATAAATCTGGTGGGAAGCCAAATGAATATTATTCGTATTTCACTTTCTTTATTGCTTGGCAGAGGAATTCAGACTCATCGAATTTGTGGTGGCCGGTAGGCGTGTTATTCCTGGTTGTGCCCAAAGCTGTCCCTTTGGAGCATATCTTAAGGGACTATACGAATGAAACTAGCGCCGCCAACCTATTTGTACACTGATTGTGGCGAAAATATGATATTTTTGAAGAAAATAAAACATTACAGACAATAATGTTAATTATTGCTAAAAACGGCCACTTTTAGCAATAATTGACATTATTGTTACTTGTCGCGTGTTTTATATATTGTATTGCATCTTGAAAAATTCAATTAATTTTTATCTAAGTCTGTAATGTTTTGTTTTCTTGAAAATATCGTATTTTCGCCACAATCAGTGTAAATAGGTTGGCGGCGCTAGTTTCATTCGTATAGCCCCTTAAACCATGATTCAAGTTTTCAGATCATAAAAATCATTACACGTTTCAGAAACTATCCGAAAAGTGCAGGTTTCCTCACGATGTTTTCCCTCACCACCGAGCTAATGATTGAAATACGCACTTAGTTTTGAAAAATCCTGAGGTGTATGCAAATCAAGCTGGTCGAACTGGCCCAAGTGTAATCGTGGCTCTCCCTCAGACAAAACTTTTAACTCTGAGAAACTAGCTAGCTATTGCGATGTTTGACTGTTATTTACTCAGGTTTCAAAGCTCGTTGAAGGATTTCTTGTGAATAGCTTTTCTATTGTTCATCTGTTGTACATTAAATAAATTCTCGCCAGAGGGAAAGCGGAGTACGCCACAATCGGCTTACAATATTATTTTTTTCAGGTATTCTGCAAAATAATCCACTCTCCAGTGAGAGGTAGCTTAGTACTTAGAAGTGCCTTTTGATAGGAAAGTTTGAGTTTCAAATCTGAATTTTTCAAGAAGGTTCTTATTTTTAAATACTCATTTCCCTTTAGTATATTATAAAGTATACTAGCTTTTGTTCGCGCCTCCACTTCCCTAAAATGGGGGGTAAGAAAGGGGCAAAAAGTAAGATATGTTACTTTCCATCCCTTCAACTATCTCTGTCAACTTAAAAAAACACGTCAATTCGTCGCTCCGTTTTGCCGTGAAAGAAAGACAAACAAACAAACAGACAGACAGACACACTATTATGCATATGTTAAGAGTAAACACTGAGGAATCTCGTCTCAGATAATATAGGTATAAAGTATATACAAACCATATACAAACACTTTTTTAATACATCGAAGTATAATGACATCTTATAAATATGAATACGATACTGTTTCAAGCAGTAAAAAATCTGATTTTCATCGTGTACTAATATGATTATAATAATAAAAAATATTATTATCGACTTACTAAAATTACGTCTTAAACGGTAGCAAAACTGTATCATATTTTTTTTCATACTATCCGTAAATTGGATCTTATTATTTTCCATGGCTTCATCTATTTATAACTTTCTTAATGATTTTAAATGTCACAGCCAAGCCAATTCATTTCCCTGATGGCGGTAGCGATTACTCGAACGAAATACCTTTTCATATTGGTAAATGTAATTACGTTTTCTTATTATGAAGTCATTTTCCTTATAACATTTTATTCCTCGTGTCCTTATTATGAACAGGGATATACCTTATAACATTTTATTACTCACATCCCTATTTATAGAGTGCTGAACCTCAAAAGGAAAAAGACGGAACTCTTTCCTTATAAGATCACTTTGTTGTACGGTCGCGGTCAAAAAGTGTTTACCACCTTAAGGGTCATAATCGCACGTACACACGTAGGTGATAAGTTCTAATTGTCTATTAAGTACGGTGGCCAGCACATCAAGTTACTACAATCTGTCAAATTTCTTCAATCGAACCTCACTTTTATGTCAAACGTGTTTGGTTCAATATCAACTGAGGAAATTTGACAGATTGTAATAACTTGATGTGCTGGCCACTGTACATAATATTGATCATAGATATGGTGTCTTTTTTAATGACGACAGCTGACAGCCAGCGCCCTCAGTCAATGATAAATGTCATGTGATTTCAAAGAAATTAGGTTTTTTTATGGCTGCTTCTGTGTTGTATCCTCTTTAGTGTCTTTTTTATATTTACTTTAAAAAGGTAATATGTAACTTGATGTGGCATTTTTGTCTTTATTGCAAAAAGTGTGATATAGAATAAAATTTCAAAACTGGTAAACATTTTTTGACCACGACCGTACATCTGTGTATCATCCTTTATTTAGGGGTTGTTTACAAACATTATTACTTTACATGATCGGTCTGTAACTCAATATTGCATGGATCTTTTTAGAGACTCCTCAATGACTTTTTACAAAGTGAATATTTTACAGAAAAAACTAGAATAAGTCTATTAGGGCTTCTTGTGTTTTTGATGATGTGATTTGTCGTTTTGAATATAAATTACGTTTATTGTCCATTTCCCAAAAGCTCAGTTGTGGGACAATGTAGGTTATATAATAAAAATACCAAAAAAAAAGTATTTAAAACAGAAAGATAGCATGTTGGCCAGTGAACAGTGTGGTCGTTACGGCGATAGTTTCCTTATAAAAAAATAATAGAGCTTTTTTTTCGGTCTCATGATTTAAAAAAAATCTAATCTTTTGACTAGAAAGCCACTACTCAAACAAGGAACAGTCATTCCCCGGTCTTATCTCGAGATTAACCAACCCCTTGCCATAAACAGTGATACCTGTGGTCGCTTCACGGTCGATTCGACCTGAATGCGTAAACATAATACACTTGGTATAATTTTATCTTTAGACAAGTTTACCATTTCTCTCATGGGAACCTTAGCAGGAATATGCACCGGTTTGTGACCAGATACCAGGATACCAGGTTTTTAACCCAGGGGTTGTTAATAAAAGGTGAGAACGTTTTCGTGACGATAAATGCTTTTTTACCTTGTTGACAGTAAGTACTGGCCATCCGCCACACCTTATGCACCTGTGGATTATTCAAATCTTTATCTTGAGAAGTCCTGTACCTTTCGGAAAATCTATAAAACTTATATCCATGATTTAGTTAAGGTTTGCGAAGGTCAAAGGCAGTCGCTTTATTGTAATTAGCGGACTCCCTAAATTCTGGATGATAGGCTTTTATTAGTAATCCCGATTTAATTTGAGGAGCCTCGGTAACTTGGTGTTAAAAAGTAACAAATTAAGACTTTACCGTACTAATTGTTAACGTGAACCGATAAATTTGTCGGCCCCAGTGCAGCGCCCGAAGTTTCAATTACCTCACATCCTGGCACTTCGCGGCGTCAGCTTCCTGTCTCTTACTGGTTTAGGCCGTCTCTCTCGCACGCAAGGATTAGTATAGATAGGGATACGTAAGGGATACCGATTTAGATTTTAAGGTTGTGTTGTAATTGGTTAAATATTATTATATTCAGAATATATTGTGATATTATATTGTGATGTAGTGAAGTATTATATAATATTATTATTATAATATTATATAATATTTCACTACATCACATACATTGATCTGACTCTGAGATACGTAGCTTAAGCACCTGTGTTACAGATATCAGAACCAACAGTGGGATTATAAATATATACATATAATACTTTTTTTATAACGTTTATTATAACGTAGGGCATAAGTACGTACGTACGTTTGTGTTATTGGTATGGTACGTGTTTAATTTTTTTTTAAATAACATTCAGGTTTGTTAAGTAGCCAAATCCTTCACTATTTCTATGCTATGACACTACCGATATACCGATTGGTTAATTTTCTCAGTCGCGGCACATCACTAGCGATGATAGCGATTTATTTATCGAGCATTCATTAGTGTGTAAAAGTAGGGATCTGTCAAGTGAAGCCAAGAACCGGTTTACGACGTTGACGGGGCTCGAACTTGTTACCTTTAGCTTGGGTTACATTTGATTCTCGACACCGTGTGATGAGAACAGTCCGGTGTTGTATAGGTGTTATGATGTTGATGTGTATTTAATGACCAACTTAGACGGGACCTTTCGAAATATATGTATTTTCGTGATTTCCGTTTTTCATGTACCAAGAATAATGTTGTTTCTTGTAATTGGATTTTCTAGACACTTTCGGATCGAAGATTTTATACTTCCAAATTACTTATCTCACATTTTTTAAAATACTTAATCGATTATATGATGTAGTACACAAGTGTAGTGGGTGGATGGGGAATTATGAATTACTCCTCCACCCACCAGTGGGGTGATTCCGGTGGGTGGAGGGGACCCATAAATATATTTTTAGGTGTATAAAATGTGTGTAAAGATATCTTTCTCGCGCATCTTAAATTGTTTTATGATAGGTACTTACTACATACACAATGAATAATATTTTACATAAATAATTATTTTGAGAGTCATTTTTGTCTCCCGTAACGTGTTCAAAGTTGCTTTAATAAATAGTAAAAACTAATTCGTAATACATTTTATCATTTCTGAAATATAAAATCCAGTCATAAGAACATGCGGATCTCCTTCCCTCCCGAACTGGATCATTTATTCGTCATAAATAACATCGACGCGTAGAAAGTGAGCAGTATTTCTAACACTCAATCCCATTGGCTCGTATTCAAAACAAGGAGCAACTGGTTTACTATTGACAAGGATTAACTAGTTTACTATTGACCGTTTCTAATGAGATTGCGTTCACTTTCAATATAACTAGTTTAATAAATATTATAAGCAAAAACTAAACATTGGATAAAAACATTGTACAGTCAAGGACATGACTTGCCTGAACGTTAAAATTAATCTTTAACCACACGTGATTGTTATTGTTGATAGGGAATAATAAGAATAGCTCTTTAAAATCGTCTTGGTAGACTTGGTGGTTACCAACGGATTGACCCAAATTTTGATCTAAATCGATAGATAGTCGCTTGTTAACGATGAGTGCGGCGCATATCAAGTTATTATAATTAAAAAATTGCTTTATTTAGATTCTCTTTAAAGTAATAACAAATATTTAGTTTATTATTTTATCTTTTTTTAAGGCTCTTCAAAGGAAAGTCACTTTTTTCGTACTTTGGCAATCGACATCCATTATTTTCCTTTGCTGGCCGCAATCTCGTCTCGCCATTAGGTTATTATTTGATATTAAACTAAACTTACTTGACCTTAATTCTAGAACCCATTAAAATCTTGACAGATTTGTAAACGTTGATATGTGGCTATCCGTAGTGTTCGTACCTACCTAATAAAGTGGGTTTCATAACAGATGTTCAATTAAGTAAACTGTGATACGTACTGGAATGGACCCGTGATATAGATGTGAATTTTATCAAAGGTTAATAAGCATACGGGATGTATCTGTAGATATACATTACTTTTAGTGTCTCACAGATACAACCTGTATATCTATCTTCTATATAAATAAAAATGAATCGCCGTTCGTTAGTCTGGCTAAAACTCGAGAACGGCTGGGCCGATTGAGCTGATTTTAGTTTTAAAATGTTTGTCGTAGTCCAGGGAAGGTCTAAAAGGTGAGAAATTAAACAAAAAGTAGGTGGAACGAAGTTCGCCGGGAGCCACTAGTTTTAAATAAGTTTAAAGAATTTATTTTCAAAAAGACTTAAAATAAGTCACTTACATGAAAATAATAATATAAGTAATATAAATAAGGGAAAATAGTACATTTACGCGTTACAAGTGATTAATTATAAAGTTTGTAGTTATCAATTATATAATAAAGACAGTTTGGACTTGAAGCTGTTATACAATTTTATATCTTTAATGTTATCGGGTAGATTAGTATAAAGTTGTGCTCCCTCAAAAGCGATGCTTTTTTTTTGCAAGATTTGTTCGTATCCTAAGTAAGACAAGTAGACTTGATCGGCGAAGACTGCGTTTGGTAATTTGGGATTTTTTGGTGAAAGTTAGGTAATTTTGTAGATTTTCCCGTATTATCTTGCTGTATTTCTTCTACGACACCTCAGCGGCACCGTTCAGAAAGTCCTGGTATCACGTAGACCGATAGAATATTTCAAAACGTGACATGTCTCGTTCATATTTTATTTGCGGAACTCTCCATTTTGTCCGACACGATTCCTAAATTGAGTTCACCCGGAAATGTCGCGTGAACACAACGTAAACTACTGGTAATATTTCGACTTCTTTGACGTGGCTAATTAACGACATTTAACGGTTGGTCTGGTCTGAGTTAAATATATTCCGAATTTTATTCAATAAAATAAACTGTTTCTTTTTTTTTAGCTTTCCATAGTATTTTGTACATTAAATTTCTGCCCCCATTTAATCTATACTCATAATGAATCTTTAGAGAGGTCAATTCTGAACATGAAATAGATTTTCAAAATAACAAGCAGGGATCATTAATGTCTACGATACTGATGCAAAAATGCAATCAGTAAAATTTTTGTTTGTCTGTACAGACAGATATCGAACATACAGATGTTCGTTATAGAAACAAAAACGTATATATTATAGTTATATATATATTATGTACATATTCAAACACCCTAAAATTTAGGGCCTAAATGAACAAATAGAGCGATGGTAGTTCATTGGTTATTGGTTTATCATCCTAACTAATATTATAAATGCGAAAGTAACTCTGTCTGTCTGTTACTGTCTCACGCCAAAACTACTGAACGTATTTCAATGAAATTTCGTATACAGATGGTCTAGACCCTGAAAAAGAACATAGGCTACTTTTTATTGCAAGTTGTAAGGGGTTAAAAGGGTGGGGTGAAAAGTTACTACTCCGCGCGGATGAAGTCGCGGGTATCAGCTAGTTGTGTAATATTGTCATCTGCATCAAGTGATCCGTCTGCTCGTTTGCCCCCAACATACAAAACATGTCTTTTTTTTTATGTGATAGGTAGCAGGCGAGCAGGCGGATCACCTGATGGTAAGCAATTGCCGCCGCCCATGGACACTTGCAACACCAGTGGAGTTACAAGTCCGCTGCCAACCTTTTATCCCCTTCCCCCCTGAGTGGGCCTCCGGTACCCTCACTCACTCGGCGAAACACAGAACAGGGGCTGCTTTACGCCGGTTTTCTGTGAGGCAGTGGTATCACTCCGGTCGAGCCGGCCCATTCATGCCGAAGCGTGGCTCTCCCACAGTTATATAGTCTTAGTTTATTTAGTCTAGATGTTTTAGAAATGTTCCCGCATGTGTAATCGAAGTGATCGACCCACTGTCCTCGATTGATAAAGCCCTCTTCTATACTTAGCATAGTATAGTTGAGTTCCGCGTTGCGCACGCACATGCGGTGTTGCACTCTTAGCGAATTTACTTGATTTGGCAACAGTTTTAATAAATAAATAAGTAATCCTAACTAATATTATAAATGCGAAAGTAACTCTGTCTGTCTGTTACTCTTTCACGCCAAAACTACTGGACGGATTTATATGAAATTTGGTATACAGATGATCTAGACCCTGAGAAAGAACATAGGCTACTTTTTAGTGCGAAAAAGGGGTAAGGGGTTAAAAGGGGAGGTAAAAAGTTACTATTCCACGCGGACGAAGTTGCGGGCGGCCGCTAGTAAATAAATAAATGCGCCGGACAATCGCATTAATTAACCTGGTCTCAAACTAGGGCAATCCCTGTACTATGACTAGATAACAATAAATAACTGAGGGCGTCAACCCAGAACACCCAGAACCAATGTAGAAAATGTAGTTTTTTCTAAATTGACTTGACCGGGAAGCAAATTCGTGACCTTTTGTGCTGCGGGCGAACTCCTTAGCCATTGCGCAATTAGAGCCGATACATTTTAAGGGGATATTATAGCACATGAACATGTCATGTCATGAAAAATCCGCTAGATGTCGTACTGAAGAACTGAAGTCTGTCTACACGGTGATTGGTTATTTTTGTTCTGAGATGTCAAATTGTCACTAAACAACCAATGACGTTGAAGTTAGAGTCTAGCAGTACACCATCTTACGGATTTTTCACATGCGATAGCGCCCATTAATTTATGACAGAACGCGCGCCGGCTGCCTATAAACAGACAACGCACACATGTACCTGTGATCACAGTACGATTCGGTAAAAGACAGAGATATAATTATACAAAATAGTAACAAATTATAGAAGGAGTGACACGATCAAATTAACTGTCTGGCGCGTATGTCAACAAACTCTTCGATATCAGCCTCATCTAAAGCCGACCTGTCTTGTTATTTTGTCCCGTAGACGGCAACACTGCACAGTGGTATCGATCCGTCTAAACCGGGCCCAGTTTTGGGCCTGCATTGCGCCACCTGATAACGCTTACCGCGGCTTATCAACTGCGGGGTCATCGACCTGATACCCCGGAGAATTGAGTGGTATACTTAAGTCTCTTTGTCTGACCGTTAAATGATATAAAGACAACCTGCTAACCTAAGTACTGGTTAGAATATATGTCCACAAATGTTAGGCTCTAATGCACGATTTTGCCTCAAGATTTGGTTTACAATGAAACAGAATTCTCGACGAAATTTTTATCCCGTCCCTTTCACACTTGCTGTGCCTCTCTTTTGTTATGCGACACGTATATTGTCGTTCGTTACGAGACGGTTTCGTTGTACTATCTCAGTACTGATTGAGTAAATTCGTAGTCTTTTGTCTTTCTTTTATGGCCAGCCATGTCACTATTCACATTGCTAGCCATAAAGGAAAGCAATACAACGGTCTAAGAAAAGATATATCCTCTATTACCGGGAAGTAAGACGAAATTAAATAATCTCGTTACATGAAACGGTCTATTTATTCACATCCTGCCATATTAGCTTATCTTACCTAATTAGTGCTTGTACAAAATACAAGCAACATTACGTATTATTAAAGAACAATAACCGCCCGATAGTGGATAATTTATTCTTTTATGTACTATTTAATAAAGAGATAAATTCTATAAATCGATAAAATAAAACACTTGCGCGATATAATCAAAACCCAACGACATCTATGATCACGAAACAAAGTGAGGGCGGCTCACTAGTAATAAATATTTATGTAAAAAGTCATCATAATTAGGTTAATTATATTAAAACACAAAATAACATTTAATAGAAATTACCACAAGAAGCTGCTAACGTAATAAAATAAGTGTTATTTACATTTTATTACGTTAACTTTTCATGTGATAATGATAATAAAATTAAATAATAAAAAATATTTTTGCAAATAATTTAATTGGATGTGCTGGTAAAACCGACATTTTTATTAATGTTATTTAGTTTTTATATTTTAATTACCTTTAGTTTTATTTTTAATTTGTATACCGTTATCTATTTAGTCATGTAACATTTATTATTATGTAAGTCGAACGTGTACTGATAAACTAACACACTGTGACATAATTATGTCAATAATACATTTTTGTCCTCAATTACGTTACGAACTATTGACAAATATGTTTTAGGCTCGACTGAATCGGACCCTTTGTGTGGCTGATAGTTCAGTCTGATAATGTTATCGGTAAGTGCCATGTTTATTGTTTACGTACGTACAGTCACACATCAAAGAAAACAAAACTGTCAAATTTCTTCAAGCGACTCTCATCTTACTGTCCTACACATAAGGTTGAATATCGATTCAGGAAATTTGACGGGTTGTGGTAAGTTGATGTGTGGCTGTCTGTACCATCGTCTCTTGGAGTTCAACCGATTTTATTTTCGTTTTGTTTATGTTTTTTGTTCTTCCTGATGGACATTTGACTCGATGAACATTTGAATGATGTTCCGTAGGGAGGTTTTAGCGATAATACCTTCGATATGAATGTTATTATTGATATGTTTTGTCTATATTATATGACTTGATTTGTAAATTGTAAATGTTCGTGTTGTTCCTAACACCAACATATATAATAATGTATAATATGTTATGTCATAACGGCCGGTAACGCGGTCGAAACGTCAAGCAGTAATTACAATAATGTATTTATACGTCCTCGCGTTTAGTCCCGTGTATAAAAACACGCGTGTTCTGATATGAGTATAACCTTTCTCGTTGCATTATACAACGGGACTAAATCGTGGTCGAAAATCAAGCAGTAAGTACGATAATGTACTTATATTTATACATCCTCGCGTTTAGTCCCGTGTATATTTGAACTTTCTCGTTCCATTGTACAACGGGACTAAACCGTGGTCGAAACGTCAAGGAGTAAATACAATAATGTACTTATACATCTCCGCGTTTAGCACCGTTTTATATAGCACGCGTGTTCTGGTGCAGTGAACCAAGCGCCGCGGGGCCCGCGCGGGGACGGCGGCAGCAGCCGCCAGCACACCCGGAACCGGCGCACGCACCGCCGCGTCACGCATAATGAGAAGCGATACCACTCAGGTATCGTTTAGATGGAGCCCTAGGTGGCGTTTTAACGGGTCGAATCGAATTTTGTCTCCTGCATTTATACACTCGCTAGTATTTTTTAAATTTTTCTCTTATTACGAATCGAGACGAAAGTTTTTTATTTATTTATATATATAATTACACCCAATTGTATAATTATGCATTATACAAATATAACAGCAGTTAAACCGTGGTCTCATCTTAGTTCGGTTTAAAACTGATGGTGTCACTTTAATTTTTTGACTTAAATAAGTGACAGATCTTTTTTAAATAACAACTAACTTTAGTCTCAGTTTTGTAATAAAGGGGTCATGGTTTAAAACTGTTACATTTTTCAATGTGACAACATACTAACTTTACCAAGATTTGTTTATTAGGGGATTGTTGTTTTATTATATAAAATTATAATGGAGGATATAAGTGTATTATGAACTTAAATTTTGTTTAAGGAAATTGATATGTTCTGGAGTAACGTAAAATGTAAAAAAATAACAAATAATTTACATAGATTAACGACCAAGGGGTTACCAAAGCATTAATATTTTTATATTTATAGCCCTAGGATCTCAGCACAATTGTATAAAAAAATAAAAAATAATGTATTGGACAAAATACGAAAAATAATTGAAAAGAAAAACAAAAAAATTAAGTCTTGATTTAATTTTTTGTACCTAGTTGGTCCATTGTGCGTGAATTCAGTTCCTTTCTCTTGTCATTCGCTGCGCACGCAGATTTTTTCACCTCATCTTGCGAGTTAAGGCAATTCGATTCGACTCGGTTTGGTGTTTTTGTAGAATAATGTGTTTAGTTTATACAAAGTTTGTAGTCATGCTTGACGAGTGGTACCTACTCGTGTAGTTTTAGTTTACTTTATTATTTTTTTCCGCTTATTCCCACATATTTCTGGACAGTGGAAAGTCTCCCGGATGACCTGCTCAAAAATGTGCAAAATTTTAAATTTATTTAGAAATTATGTAAAATTTCCGAATTAGAATTGTTTTCCCGAATATGTATGAGGGTCGCTATCGGCGGCTTGATCCTTGATATAGTCAGTATGCTTTCGCTGCATACTTAACAACAGCAAAGTACGGACTTGCCTTTTCAGCATTTTCTACCGGTCCACTATTGGGTGATTCTATTGGATTAGTATATTCTCATTCGTCACGGGACGTTTACAAGACGGGGGTTAGGAGGGAAAAACTCGACTGAGAATTTCAAGTTTCTTTGGCCGGTCACTGTTCTTACCTAACCAATATTTTTGTAATGATGATACTGTACTAAACGAAAAATATTGGTGAAATTAGGTTGGAGCAGTGACAAGCAAACAAAAATTGGAATTCTTGGGCGAGTTTTCCCCTAACTTTACAAGACACGAGCACGTGCGCGCGCGCTCGTCACGGCGCCTACGACTGGCACGCGCCGACGCGCGACAGACAATACGGGCGGCAATTGTCAAGTTTATGTACAGTCAGCCACAGATCAGGTTACCACAACCTGTCAAAGTTCCTCAATCGATTTTCAACCTAGTGCGTATAACGGTAAGATAAGAGTCGATTGAAGAAATTTTGTCATTTTTTGAACATGTATTGTACAGTCGGTCACACATCAGGTTTCCACAACCTGTCAAATTTCTCCAAATGTTATTCAACCTTATGTGTATTATAGTATAATAATGAGAGTCGATTGAATAAATTTGACAGTTTTGTATACTTTGATGTGTATACGTAACCATGGATGTAACCGATCACTTTTACACTATGTTCGCAACTTAGCATCTTTGAGTGAATACCCCGTAAATAGTCGTTTTAATCCCGAAGACCTCATAATAGGTTACGCGAATAAAGCCCGTTTAGCATGTTAGTTCATAAAATAAGCAAAATAAAAATTTGCTGATCCATATAAAAATAATAATAATCAAGCAATAAATAATATTTGGAACAGCTGAATATTATTTTGCAAATTTTTATGATCTAACGTTATCGTGTTGACAACACTGCCTTTACGATAAAATCAATTTCAACTGATTATTCGTACTTAGCCGTTGTATTTCCTACGAATTGTGGATAGAATGCCGACCTTAAGGCTGCCTGTCCATTTAAGCGGAGCGATGCGGCGGAGCGGAGAAACGGACAAATATTAGCCAATAGTATTTATTTATTTTAGCCAGTAGAATTTTTGTGTAATACTATTGGCTAATATTTGTCCGTTTCTCCGCTCCGCCGCATCGCTCCGCTTAAATGGACAGGCAGCCTAAAGCTGGTCAGGCGTCACTGTAGTGTACGTAGAATACGGTTCAATTTGTAACCCTATTACCGGTATATACAGGTGCTACATTTGTGTAAACCTTCAGAGCCGTTATACCCGCAAGCACTAGCCCTAAGCCGGTGGTTGGGCGTGAGAGGAGCGTCACATACAGCCGCAGGCGCAATCCCATTAAACTCTGACATCAAGATCTCTTACCTCTGAGTGGGCAAAAATAGGGGGAAGCTCATGCTTATTTTTGCACCTCGCCATAATGGCTTTGCTAGAACCTTTGTGGGTTTATGTACAAGGTGGCACGTACAGCTACACATCAAAGTATACGAAACTGTCAAATTTATTCAATCGACTCTCATTATTATACTATAATACACATAAGGTTGAATAACATTTGGAGAAATTTGACAGGTTGTGGAAACCTGATGTGTGACTGACTGTACAATACATGTTCAAAAAATCACAAAATGCCAAGATAAAAAGTATAGAATAAACAGTTGCACTTGCATATTGGTTATTGGCACTTTAGGCAATACATTTTTTTTTTGGTTCTTAACCCTATCTGTAGGCCTAGCACGAACTTTTCACAGAAATCGTGTAGTATGCGTATCGCAAACAATTTGTATGAAAATTGAAGAGTTCCGTCCATCGTACGTTAGCAGAGCTGAAATTGATTGCACAAACGTCAGAAATAGTATTTCAAAGTGAGAGACAGCCACAGATTATACAACTTTCGTATCCAATACATTTTTGAAGGAAATGGTACGTTACAATTCGTCATCGAAGGTGCGTCGTTCTGAGCATCGGCCGCGGCAAACTAGTCTAGCGGTGGCTTGTGTGCACAGAAATAAATTTTAGTATGAACTGAATTATTTTGCAAGTGCGCAAACATCTCACTAATTACGCCGAGCGCTAAACTTACGTGCCGCGGTCTGTACTAGCGTAATCCTATCGTGCGCACGATTTCGAAAGGTTCGTCTTAAGCCTACTGGTGACCAGTTGGCTAAAAAACCGGAATCTTTCCGTATACAAACTTATACACATGGTCAATTTCTTAGAAACACCTAGTTGGTAGTGCATGGTTGTTCATGTCTGTAGTTAGATATTTTTTATCATTTAATGGAAAGTTATTATGAATGTAATACGGTAAGTGAAAAACGTTGTATATTTGTTTTTTTGGGAAGCAATTGATATCTTTTGATATTTTCAACGCGCACATTGTGTACCAAAATAGGTATTACATCTTTTCATACTGTGAAGTTTTTACAGGTTATTGTATTATATCTTTTGTGAAATTGATTGGCGAAAGAGATTGAAATTTTCTTTTGTGAAACTTTAATAAAAATAACAGAAGTATTGTTGAGTTTTAGGGATTGTTACCGTATCATTTAGGTAGCAATATCTTAACATTTAGTTTGACACGATACATTGCGAATTTGCAAATTCGCCGTTACAATCGATCCGATGAGATATCTTGTAAACGATTAATCGCATGCAATTTCTTAAGGGTTATTATTACGCACTAGTGGCTCCCGGCGAACTTCGTTCCACCTACTTTTTGTTTAATTTCTCACCTTTTAGACCTTCCCTGGACTACGACAAACATTTTAAAACTAAAATCATCTCAATCGGCCTAGCCGTTCTCGAGTTTTAGCCAGACTAACGAACGGCGATTCATTTTTATTTATATAGATTATCGCATCGTAGATTGTTTGTAAATGAACTATATTTTATATCTCGTTTACTAACTCCCCCTTCAAAAACTACAGATGCGACTTTTACCATAAACTTATCAACTTAATAAGAAAAATAAAAAAGTGCCGACGAATTGAAAACCTCCTCTATCTTTTAAAATCAGTTTAAAAATTTTGCCTTTCAAATTATCGCGACATGCAATTACTAAAAAAGCAGATATGTGGCAGCCCTGCCCACCTCTGCAATGCCTCGTATAGCATAGAGAAAATAAAAAGGGAATCACAATCCGATATTGTATGCCGAAGGACGCTCGGTGGAGCCCCGGCCGCAAATAAACAACTCTTGTACAACCATAACCAACATACGGATAGCAACACAAGAATTTTCACAGGAGCTAGATAATTCAAGCACAGAATAATTAGACGTATACAGAACCTGAGCACAACAGGCTAGAATAGAATAGAATCCATACTATCCATACTAATATTATAAATGCGAAAGTAACTCTGTCTGTCTGTCTGTCTGTCTGTTACTCTTTCACGCCAAAACTACTCAACGGATTTAAATGAAATTTGGTATACAGATAATCTAGATCCTGAGAAAGAACATAGGCTACTTTTTATTGCGAAAAGGGGGTTGTAAGGGGTTGAAAGGGGGGTAAAAAGTTACTTTTCCACGCGGACGAAGTCGCGGGCGGCCGCTAGTAGAATAATAATTTATTCGGTAAACACATCACTTACACAATACAAATAAAAGAAAATCCAAAATAAAATTAAAAACTCTACTTACGCCTACTGTGATCTGCGTGTTTCAGCTTTAGTGACAGAGACAGAAGTGCGGGAGCGTCACGATAAGATATAGACTGTGAACTGGCAAATTATCCTATCTTTTTTTTTAAGATTTTTCAGGAAGAAGGAAAAACGTGAATATTAATAAATTAGCATTATTTTTTTTTGGAATAAAATAACAGTTATGCTATGGCAAATTCTTCAATGTCCGTTTCAGTTCTTCTGTACATACCACATTATTTTGTGGTTCAAAGGTGTGTCAAATCAGAGGGTATTACAAAATCATCTCTTCTCGCATCCAAGTGAAACAAAGCAGAACACCGGCGTGAATTACTCTCGATGAGTGAATGAGGGTCAGTACCCAATCGGGGGGAAAGGGGGATAATGGAGAACCGTGCGCTGATGTTGCAGGTGTATTTGGGCAGCGGCAATCGCTTACACTTAGGTGATGCGTCTGCTCGTCTGTCTAGGTGGCAGACGAGTAGACATCATGTGAAAAATAAGAAACAGGAGCACAACGCGTGGGAGAGGGACGGTGGTAGAGATTCCGATTACCGTCTTTGTATGTCTTGCTGCTGGGATTATTTGCACTGTGTACAGTAAGTACTTGGAAGTTAATCCGCGCATTGTGGCGTCCCTTTGAGTGTTTAATCTTTTCGTATTCAAACGTGTATGAATTAGATAATGTTTTTACGCATTCGCTTTTGATGATTCCCGTACAAAGAGTTAATTGAATTTTATTTCAAAGGAAATAAATAAAATTTCATAATTACAAAACAAAGTGCAGGGCTTAATTAAAAAGATATCTACGAAATTACATAAAAGAAACAAAAAAAATACATATTTAACGCCCCGATGGTCTAATGGTTTGAGTACCGGGTCCTTGGTTCGATTCCCGGGGCGAGCAAAAGTATCTGTTTTGATGTTTTCGAACATAACTCGGGTTTGTAATCTCCAATCCTCATTAGGCAAGCGTGGTGATTAATCCTAATCCCATCATACTCGTAGTAATGATGACTTGATTTCTATGATGGAGGTACAAAACCAATGCATAAATAATGTACGAGTACTTAGTACTGATAACGAACGTAATCAGTGGCCCATTGATTGCTACAATAATTGATTAGCTTTTTGGTAATCACCTAAAACATGTGAGATTGATTTTGAAATTAATATTTCATTCAAACAAGCGACATTACTAGTAATCGATTTGATATCGTATTAGCTTTAACATGTTTGGGTGTGGAATCAACGAAGATGATACTGAAGAAACACAAGCCATTTTACTAATGTCCAGGGTGAGAATCAAAACAACCACCGTACTCTTCAATTGAGCATCCGGTACCCTCACTCGGCAAATCACAGAGAAAGTGCTGCTTTACGCTAGTTCTCTTTGAAGCTTTTGGTATCACTCCAGTCGAGCTAGCCCATTTATGCCAAAGTGTAGCACTCCCTCGCGAAGCTATGGTATCACTCTGGTCAAGCAAGCCCATTCATGCCAAAGTGTAGCACTCCCTCGCGAAGCTATGGTATCACTCTGGTCAAGCAAGCCCATTCATGCCAAAGTGTAGCACTCCCTCGCGAAGCTATGGTATCAATCTAGGCAAACAAGCCCATTAATGCCAAAGCGTAGCACTCCCTCGCGAAGCTATGTTATCACTCTGGTCAAGCAAGCCCATTCGTGCCAAAGCGTAGCACTCCCTCGCAAAGCTATGGTATCACTCTGGTCAAGCAAGCCCATTCATGCCAAAGTGTAGCACTCTCTCGCTTGTCATGGTCACGATCTACGTTCAAAGCATTATCATATTTTAAATAATTAAAACGGGAATCAACGCAATGTTCTCAGTTGATCTTTTAATAATTAATCATACTCGTAGTTATGATAATAATGTAAACAATAAAGTATCAGTTTATATACTGTCCCACTGCAGGGCAAAGGTCTCCCATAACATCGCTACTATGATGGTCTTAGGCTTAACCACCACGATTGCCTAATGCTGATTGGTAGTTATAAAACAACGCGAAAAATTACAAAAATATCATCATAGTTTGTAATCTAAAAAAACATTTACTTTCTGGAATACAGTGTAAACACAACACTCAGACTCGTTCACAATCTAGGCCGGAAAGAATTCGTTAAAAATAGACAACACATCTAAATATACCCAAAGAAAACACTCCGCCACTAGATCCATTTCGATAGCATTTCAATAACGAAGTACTTCCATTAGTTACGACATGCCCACACAAATGTACCGTCGAGTTTATAGCGCCATGCTCCATTTTCGACAGATGGCAGTGAAGGAATGAAAGAGTAGGTACCTACCTATGGTTTATCCTCTTTTCTTAAACTGTATGTTAATATAACGCAATAACAAAAGAAGATGGTAGAGTGTTTAACTTATTAGTCCGGAATGAAATATTACACCTACAGACCACTTTGAACAACTTAACTAATCGATTATTCATTATCTGTACTATTCATGTATGTCTTTGTAAACACTAGCCAGAACATTTTATAGACAATAAACCAAAAAAGCGAAACATAATCCACACTCAGCACCATCCATTGGTAAATATTGGAATTAATGTCCCGAGATGAAGAGACAGGCCACTATTTGCGTTAAAAAAGTTTCTAAAATTGACACTACAAATTCTATAATGGAAAGAAACGGCTTTGTTTTAATTCCCGATACACCCTGTGTAAGTAGCCAGACGTACGTAGATAGGGTTCTCTGTCTAGTGCATTATTAAGAAGCTATTCGCTTTGCTGCGGCAACGACGTATTCTTTAATTTACTTTAAAATGCCACGAGGGGAAAACCTCCGCCAACCATGTTATTAACTTCTATACGAAAAGAAAAGCACAGTTTCCTGGAAGCGGACGTTTTAGTCGGTAGAATGAAATATTATTGGTAGATATTATGGTATGAGATCTTATCCCACGTGAAAGTTTGTAAGTATGGATGGATGGATTTTTGCTCCCCTTTCACGCAAAAATTACCGAATGTATTTTAATGAAACTTTACAATAATATAGCTTATACATCAGAATAACACATAGGCTACAATTTATATAAATATATTGTGTGAATTGTCCAAAATATGACGGACTTCACGAGTACGAAGTCGCGGGCGGCCGCTAGTTCAAATATCGAATGTCTGATTGTATGTACACTATCAAAGAGAATGTGTAGGTTATACCGCTGTTATTGTGTATATTGGCAAAAATAATTCGTCTATTAATAATAATGTACCTACTTAATGCCTTGTCTATCTTTATAGACAATTCATTGAACGTTTCATATAAAGGAAGTATAGAAAATAAAAATAAAACAAAAAAAAAAATTAAAAAAAAAATTCTGATTTTTTGTAGCCAAATGGCAAAAAACGGAACCCTTATAGATTCGTCAAGTCTGTCTATCTGTCCGTCCGTATGTCACAGACATTTTTATGTTTAGTTCTCTATGTCCTCTCAAGGTAGTCTTCCTTCTGTATTATCATTTCGTGCTTAAAGCGTGACCTAAAACTCACGGAAACAGAATATGAGCTGAACACGGTCAGGTTCCCGGAACTATTACGAAACTCAGCGATTGGCCATTTCTTAGGAAAACAAATTCGGTTAAAAATAGATTTTTGGTTAGTGTGTGTTTATTTACAAACTTTTCGTTGATAGCGCTATTTGATGCTGAACCGACCCAATTATAAGTAGAATGTGGAAGATACGACAAGTGATTGACATAATATTATTTAAGAAGATCTACCTACGTAAGTACCACATTTAGCGAAACTGCGGGCGGTTTCACTAGTTTCTAAAAGATGCCTAAAATAACAAAAATAGTTTCTAAAAGGTGAGCAGACTGCTCGTTTGTCCACTGTAATAAAAAAAAGCTTTTATTTAACAGATCAGCAAAAAAATAACTAACTTAAACTATCCGATTAATGATTCGCCAGGAATTGCGTCGACTGCAATAAATATTTGCTGACCAATTAGTTATCTTGCTGCTCAAATAATAATATTTATCTCCCGTTTCTAAATAATTGAGCAAGTTGCTTTATTCACTACGTTGTAGTTTATCGCATATCTGGAGTGAAGGCATCTGCAGCTGCATAGTTTAAGGAGATATTATAGAAATGCTATCTTCAAGAGGCGTGAGCAAGGCATAGTTCAGAGTACTGACTGTCTACGGCGTTGAAGAGTGCTCGGGTGGTAACCCCTTATCGGGAAGCGAAGTGTAGAATGGTCGCTCAAATGAGTTGAAAATTTTCCTGGAAAATGTACCTGCACTGATGGCCTAGCAGGAACTTTTCACAGAAATCGTATAGCCAACAATTTGTATGAAAAATTTAAAAGATGAGGAATCTTTATCGTACGTACAGCACAGACGTAGAAACGATATCGTAACGTGAGCACCCGCACAGATTAAACTACCGTAAAATACATAATATGTTTGGCGATTTTTCATGCCAGCTCACTACCAGTATTTCGGTCAAACGGAGCAGATATATTCGGAAGAGGAATACCGTCCCGCCCAAGCGATTTTTCACAAACCGTGACTTATGCAACGAAATGTGTTGGCGTTTCAACGCATCTTATTTTTCTGTAGTATTATTGAAATCGATTCATCCATTCGGGAGCTACCTTATCTGTTAGTCTAGCATCGGCCAGACTTACAGATTGACAGACACGCAGACACGTTTAACATCTAACACAGCGTCTTTGCGTCGGGAGTAAAAGAAATAGACACGTTGTGTCTTGCCATTATTTCGGAAATGTAATTTCACTAGAATGCGTATAACTGTGCATATAATACACGTGTCTGCAAAGGTTCCTCCATCACGAATGGGCAGCGCTAATGGATTAAATAAGTCAAATAAAAATGATGCCGCTCTCACAGTTTAGTAGGGCTGCTACGCAGAGATTTTTATTAACATACGAACTTGCTGATAAAATACTTAAGGTTCAATGGCGATGTTAAACGCGGTTACATTACAAACGAATACATTTAATTAACCAGCACTTAAGTTGCACAGACAAAAACAATTATCCGTTAAAAGCACCGTGTTTCTGCTATCGAGTCCAGCTTTAGTTAACAATTGAAGATCGCTTAACAATTGATTTTCAATTGTCTGGACTCGCTTTACAAAAGCAATGAGTTAGATCCTTAGTAGTATTTTCAATTTAATTAAAACAATATTGTGTTTAAAGTATGAAATGCATTCTGTCTACTAATAAATTTTACATTTCATCCTTGTAACGAAACACAACCTGTGTTTCGTTTATCGCCGGCTCAACAATACATTGCAACGATTTCTTTTACTCTTAATTTGAAATATTGCATCCAAACAAAATTGTTCTGTACTCATTTTGCTGGTAGGTACAGTGTATGCCTTAGAGCATATATTTTTTTGTTACCCTAAATTGTTTCACTGCTGGGCAAATTCCTCTCCCAAACTCTTCCAGTGGTCTCTGTTTGAAGCTAGCGCTTACCGATCCTAGCTTCAAAAAGCTGTCCCATAACGAATGAAAATTTTACATGTCACATTTAAATAAAAACTCACACTGCGTGTCGGAACTCAGATTCGGTCGTGACGTCCGCTTCAAATTACTTCTGATCAGGGACAAGATATTTTCGTAAATTATCTATTAATTTGTTCGAGTTTTCCGCGCGACACAGCCCTAATCCGAGCTGGCTCCCTCATCGCCTCGTACTTTTTTTCGCTGCACGATTTTATGTGTCAGTGGAACGCACCTGCCGAGATGACGTCAATGCGGTCGGATGCGACGAAAATGAGGAAATCTAGCGCTAAAAGCCTTTGCTGAGGCTTTCTAAACGAAATGGGACGAGGAATGAAATCAGTGCTCACGCAACGATGGGCTATTGATGCCTCCGATTTGAAATGGGCAAAGCACCTATTCGGCTTTGATCCCGGGTGCCTTCTCGAATTTGACATTTACATGGCTTATTGATATCTCTCATTCGACTATTATCGAGTGTGCGAGAATACCTCTGGTCGTATAACGTTGCGATATAGGTTGACGACGCTGCTAAAGTCTGAGGGACTTCATGGATCAAAGCAGCTCACGTACCGGAACAGAGGCATAAAAGAAAATGAGCCTATACAGCAGTAAAAGAAAATAGACCTTAAAGACTTGCATTGTTTACTTCCGGGTTTATAATGGTTATGATGATAGTGAATACTAACGGGGCCTAGCGGCGTGTACCTATTATAGTAGCATTTACATAAGACGCCAATCATTTCATTTGTAAAAAAAAACCGTCCATAACTGACGACGGTATGCGTGAATATACGTAAAAACATTGTATGTACATAGAGACGAATTGAAAACATTAAGTATCCTTTATTTTAGTGTGTTCTTTTTTCTTTTTTTTATGTCATAGGTAGCAGATGAGCAGGCGGATCACCTGATGGTAAGCAATTGCCGCCGCCCATGGACACCTGCAACACCAGTGGAGTCACAAGTGCGCTGCTAACCTTTTATCCCCTTCCCCCAATGGGCCTCCGGTACCCTCACTCACTCGGCGAAACACAGCACAGGAGCTGCTTCACGCCGGTTTTCTGTGAGGCAGTGGTATCACTCCGGTCGAGCCGGCCCATTCATGCCGAAGCATGGCTCTCCCACAGTTAGTGTTAAAAACGTCTCGATCATTGAAACCCTAGATACAACGTGAATGTGTTAAGTGTTGCTGTCGATGAAGGCACCATTTACAAAAGAGCGCTATTTTGCACTATCGAAATTTAATATCAGTATAAGTATCATTATCTTTCCATGAAGGGGCCTTTAAATCCGAGTCTGAAATCATATATAATTTTGCCAGACTTTTTTGACACGATTGAATACCCAACGTGCGGTTGTTACTATGTCAAAAAAACTGTTATAATTAAGAGCCACGCTTGGCATGAAATGGCCGGCTCGACCGGAGTGATACCACTGCCTCACAGAAAACCGGCGTGAAGCAGCCCCTGTGCTGTGTTTCGCTGGGTGAGTGAGGGTACCGGAGGCCCACCCGGGGGGGAAGGGGATAAAAGGTTGGCAGCGCACTTGTAACTCCACTGGTGTTGCAAGTGTCCATGAGCGGCGGTAATTGCTTACCATCAGGTGATCCGCCTGCTCGTCTGCTACCTATAATAAAAAAAAAGAGCCCGTCCCTTTCTCCACATTTGACGATTTTTGGCGAGCATGGTAAAGTTGAAGCTGTAAGAGTCGAGATCATCCTGCCATCGCCTCCTCAGTCTAGCTCGTGGCCGTTCATGGACTCCCACTGTGGCTATTCTGGCCTTAAGGTTGCCCGACGTGTGATAGATGTGTCCCGCCCAGTCTTATTTAGTTCAGCGGCTTAAAAAAGTATAGTAATTTATTTTCTTCAGTCACTTCGGACGAATTTATCAACAGCCCACTTGTGTATGAATGGTTCTCTGTGCGTATGTTTATTTACTCATAATTCGCCTGCGGTGAGGGTGACTCAACTGACGCCATTTTAAGAGTCTCGCTTCCCTGTAATTGTCTGTATAAATAAAACGATCCTGACAAAACGCTATTTTTGTAATAGCCGTGAGTGTAATAAGATAAAAAGTATAATATTGTGATGTATGATGGCACCACAGTATACCTACATTTCGTCTGGGAAGCGCAGTGGGTATAGCAAAGCGAGGGCTGTGCTTTAGGTGCCAGGGTCAGGGTTTTTCGATCACTCGATTTTCTACCTGAGTTGTTCTTTTAGGATATCAGTGTTTTTTTTATGTGACAGGTAGCAATTGCCGCCGCCCATGGACACTTGCAACACCAGTTGAGTTACAAGTGCGCTGCCAACCTTTTATCCCCTTCCCCTCGAGTGGGCCACCGGTACCCTCACTCACTTGGCGAAACACAGCACAGGGGCTGCTTCACGCCGGTTTTCTGTGAGGCAGTGGTATCACTCCGGTCGAGCCGGCCCATTTATGCCGAAGCGTGGCTCTCCCACAGTGTCAGCCCGAAGTCTGGATGTTGGCGGTTCCGTGTCTCAAAAACACGTTGCTGCCAGCTGTTAGTCCTGCGCCTGATCCCTCTTCGGTCGAGTCACACTGGTACAGTCGAAGTCAAAAATATGTTTACACTTTAGGACCTTGTCACAATACATTATAAGAAAGTGGAAGTCGTTTTCTTATACATATGTACTGTGACAAGGTCCTAAAGTGTAAACATATGTTTGACCTCGATTGTACTCCATCGAATTAAATGGGTAAAGTAATTGACGACGATGGGAATGATGGGGTTCACCTACCTAGGTTCGACGGGCGGCAGCACAGGGAAGGTAAAGGGACTCACCAGCAAAGCAAACGAGACACACTTATAGGCACTTTTATTACAAACAACACAGACAACTTTCTCATACAAATGCAAAATCGATACTAAATAAAAATATGAATGTCAAAAACATAATAAAACAAGATCAAATTCGAAATATAAAATACTCATATAAAACCATAAATATAACAAAGCAGGTCTGTCGCCAACAGTAAGTGCATTAGTGTGTGGCTTATCGTTAAAATTGACCGCCTTAGCTGAATATCGGTCAGAGGATTTATTTAAGTATGTGCTTTTTGTGTTTCTAGAAGTTGTTAACAAACATCTACACAGATATTAATGACGTATATGTTATATCATAAAGTTCCGAACACTATAAATTACCATTAATTTATAGTGTTCGGAACTTATTGACATTTTAAACTGTTCAAAACTATTTAGTCGCTTTATCTGTTCCAATATAACTGGCGGACTGTACATGAACATACGCACTTAGTTTCTACATGTGGTTGCTATAAACTTTTGTAGAACTTCTGGACAAATCGCGGTCACAAGTCATTGGCTATGCGGGCTTGTACAGGACTACGCTTTTAACGAGACCATAAGATTAGGTACCTCTATATTGAAAAAACATCGGGATGTTGTGTAGCTATGAATGTTTTGCATACTTTGTTCACCTTCAAGCTCTAGGATCTGTTATAGAAAAACCAGTGAAAGAAGTATATTTTCAATTCATATATCTATGCATTGGTGGTACAGTGAATTTAGTGGACGGCTGGTCCAAAATCGAGTGGATTAGTTACATTTTTGAAGTAGGTACCTATAACATTGTCATAATTAAGAAGATTAAATAAAAAAAAATATATAAACGTATTGTAACAGCGGCCAGCTTTGTTTTAATTTTTTTTTACGTATTCTGCTAGTCAAAATAAAAATATGTAAAATCCTTAATTTTTTGGCGGAAACCATTTTGAATTATCAAACTTAAAACACTCCCAGTTTTTCAACTTTCTAACAAAAAAAAAGAAACCCAAATTGGATCATACTAACGGGGAGCTACTAAGCCACAGACAGACACACACACAGAGACAGCCAGATAGACACGTCAAACTTTTAACACCCCGTCTTGCTTCGGGGGTTAAAATAACCATTGTCGCCAAAGTTGGATTAGTCTTATCTAACGCCATCTATCGATTTTTGGCGAAAACCCTCATTTAACATAAAGGTTGCGCTTACGCCAGTAGGTTGCTAGTATTTTTTGCTTTTTCTTCGAGCGTACGGCATTTAGAATTGAGGACGTAAGATCTTTTGCGTGATTGATACTTACAATGATGGTTTTGCTTGTCGGGTCGTTGGGCCATGAAAACAGCGATCAAAATTCGCCATTAATATTTCTGATACTGAGCAAATAATTATAAATGCCTGCTAGATCCGATTGAGATCCTATCGTTACAATGTTTGCCATGAAATGATAGTGTTTCTTACACTTTACTTACTATAACATAAACATTGGGTTGCAATTAGTCAATATTTGATGTTTTCCCGTAATACAATCTAGTCTATGTGGCTTATTCCCATTGTTGATCTCCTGTTTATCGGAACTGAGTGGATAGGGACAGATTTTTTAAAATAGCTACATAAAGGGGAAAACTGCGAGGATTTCATAAGCGGGAATAATCCGAAAGTCTCATTAAGATCATTGCAATCTATACACAAAATATTAATACATATTTTTTATCTATGTTTGACATTTTATGGGAAACTAGTTTTTGCCCGCGGCTTTGCTCGTGCCCCCCACTTTCCTAAAATGCGGGGCTAGAAAGGGGCAAAAAGTAGCCTATGTTACTCTCCATCCCTTTAACTATCTCCACTTAAGAAATTATGTCACTCCGTTTTGCCGTGAAACAAAGACAAACATACAGACAGACAGACACACTTTCCCATTTATAAATTAATATGGATCCAATGGTGCAACAGTATAATATCCGCTGATACTTTCCGCCGTTTTCGTAGCGCCCACATAACCTATTAACACAGCGCGTAAAAACGCCCGCGCCGAACGGAACGCGCGTATCACGCGAGCCGGTGCGCGTGCGACGGTGAAGCGATGCGCGTTTTAACCACCAATCAGAGGAATATTTGCATTTTATGATTAGGTGTTAATTTTCAGCCATTAGAACTGTAATCTGGGCTGTCACTTCTGTCCATTGATGAAATATTAAAACATATTACTTTTTATTCCTGATGCAAAATTTACGGGGTTTTATAAGTTAGACGTGTCTGTCTAGCTGTCTGTGGCATCATACCTCCCTAACGGACGTATGATTTGGATTTATTTTTTTTGTTTGAATGCTATAATAGTCGGGACTGTTTATAGTTAGATTAGATTGGTATTTTATTTTCGACCGTAATCCATTATAATTAGTTTTGAATTACGAAAATGGCAAACAGCGCTTTATTGGGTACTAGCGGCCGCCCGCGACTTCGTCCGCGTGGAAAAGTAATGTTATTTAACCTATAGCCTTCCTCGATAAATGGACTATCCAACAAAAAAAGAATTATTCAAATCGCACCAGTAGTTTCGGAGATTAGCGCGTTCAAACAAACAAACAAACAAACAAACAAACAAACAAACAAACAAACAAAAAACAAACAAACTCTTCAGCTTTATTATATTAGTATAGATGGAGCTTTAATTACCGCTGGCACTTTTAACGCGTTCACACTGATACAGCTAGATACGGTCGAGGTCAAAAAGTGTTTACCAGTTTTGAAATTTGATTCTATATCACACTTTTTGCACTAAAGTCAAAAATGCCATATCAAGTTACATGTTACCTTTTTAAAGTAAATACCTATAAAAAATACACTTAAAGAGGATACAACACAGAAGCAGCCATAAAAAAACCTTATTTCTATGAAATGACATGACATTTGTCATTGACTAAGGGCGCTGGCTGTCAGCTGTCACATTATTTAAAAAACACATTATCTATGATCAATATTATGTAATAGACAATTAGAACTTATCACCTGCATGTGTACGTGCGATTATGATCCTTAAGGTGGTAAACACTTTTGACCACGAACGTACATACTAGGTTTTTATGATCTAAGGAGACTGATTCTATTGACCGGACATTGTACAGATAGTCCGGACATGAGATTACCACAACCTGTCAAATGTTCTCAATTAGTATTCAACTTAACTTGTAGGACAGTAAGATGAGAGTCGATTGAAGGAATTTGACAGTTGTGTATACTTTGATGTGTGGCTGTACGTACACAGGCCCCCAGTGCACTCGATTGCTCGTGTCGGAGTAATGACATGCGTGACTTGTTCCTGAAATCGCAATGTGTACCTGCGACGGTACGCGCGTAATTTAATTACTCTTGTAATACAGTGTTGCCATTGCAACTCTTGACGCGTGTTAAAAGTCTACATGTTTTCTATATGGAATTAATGAATTAAAATTATGTGTGTGTGACTTGCTAGCTACACGGCATGGTGGTTATGTTTTTTATATGAATTTATTTATAGGATGTAAATAAATGAATTCACACATCATCTCATATATTGACCTGACTTTGTACTCAATAGCTTAACTTACCGAAGGTGGGCCACATGTATTTTTTTTTATAGGATAGGGGGCAGACGAGCAGACGGATCACCTGATGTTAAGCGATTACCGTCGCCCATGAATACCTGCAACTCCAGGGGCTTCACAGGTGCGCTGCCGGCCTTTCCGAGCAAGATATGCCCTTTTCTTGAAGGTTTGTAGGTCGTAGTGGTCCGGAAATTGTATTTACTCGTAATATATCAGCCGTCAATCCGCCTTTTCTCTTATCTGTAGAGTTTGGGATATTTCAAAAAGTATCTGTAGTCTAGGTATAAATGAATTAATGAATGGAAAAACACTATTGTAAGAATATACGACTTAATATAGATAACGCCGTTACTGATACCGCCTTCGTACCAATTATTATAATAGGTATAGATTGAAGATATAACAGTTACCTAGTGAAACCTAATATTAATTACCAATTAAAGTTAGTGCAAGTAGACGTGGTCAACTTATTAGCAGGGCTAGCACACCCCTTGTAAATAGATTAGGCCATTCCCCAAATTGCCCCGGTAATATCGCAATTGGTTTCGACTTTCATTCCAAGGCCGCAACCAGCCTAAGGTATCCACTTAGAGAGCGCCCTAATATTAATGTTTTGTTGTGACAGTAAAGTATCAGCCTATATATTGTCCCACTGCAGGGCAAAGGCCTCCATCATAATCAAGGCATCGCTACTATGACGAGATTAGGCTTAATCACCACGCTTGCCTAATGCGGATTGGTTGAATTATTTTTTTCATAAGATGGAGGCCTTATTGCCCTGCAGTGGGACAGTATACAGGGTGTATTTGTGAACATTTACATCCCTTTAACCACGTGTTCTACCTACCATTCTGAACAACATTTGTTCTACGACTTTTGAAAATTCGCAAAATAAAATTTCATCCTTCCATACAAAGTCGGTCAGTGACTTGGTCATTTTGTATGGGGAGTCGAAAAATTTTTGTTCAGAATGGTTGGTAGAACACATGGTAAAAGGGATGTAAATGTTCACAGATACATCCTGTATAGGCTGATACTTACTTTTTACTTCAATTAAACTACATTGTCTACTTCATATGAATGATTATTATTAGTGATGCGCCGAATAGTGGTTTCACCGAATAACCGAATACCGAATAATATTCGGTTCAATCTTTACCGAACCGGATATTCGGCCGAATTATTCGGTTTACCATTTTCTATTTTGTTTCCGATCTCTCTTCTATACTAGATACGGTGACCAAAAAGCACTTAAGTCAATTCGTACTGAGATATAACTAAAGTGTTTATTCCTTCCGTGTCAGAAAGTTTCTTAAAGTATCTCTGTTATAGTGTCTTTTAAGTAAATAATGCACTTAATAAAATCATCGCAGGGTTCAAGTGGGACTCAAACCCACAACCCTCTACATACCGGGTGGCTGTTCTGGTATGCAGTGGGTGGGTGGTGGTATGTGAAAGGTCGAGTACCACCTGGACTCCTGGATGATTTTTTAAGAGCACCTACTTAAGAATAAATTGCAAAGAATATAAAAAAGTAACAAAAATAAAATTGTTTATCATTAAATAACTTATAATAAAATTATTTATTGTTGATTCATATTTTTATTTTAATAATTTGCCACATTAATTGGTAAGTGTTTTTATTAAAAAATTAAATAAATAAATAAATTATAATTTTGATCTGAGTTCGAAAACAAAGCTTTATAATTATTATTTATTTAAATTTAAAAAAAGGCCAGATATTTTTAAGTATAAAAATTAATATTGATTGATCTGGCTTAAAAATAAATGAATTAGGTAATTTTTTAAAGTTAATGTTAGCCTCATACTAATAGAGCAGGAAATAAATATGTGGACTCTAGATGTTAAAATACACGTTAAACACACATTTCATTTATTAGCTTTTTAACAAATTCCTCGCCAGTTTTATTTAATTTACAAAAACATAAACCTTACATAAAGAAACTTGTCCTTTTAAATTCCATGTTATATAGCCAGGAACATAGAAATACTCTAACCGAATACTCTAACCGAATACCAGCACTAAAACCGAATAATTCGGCCGAATACGAATAGTGAAAAAAGTGCCGAATATGCCGAATACCGAATACCAACCGAATATTCGGCGCATCTCTAATTATTATTGTACCGGATACGGTTTCGGACACCGATTTGAAATTACTTGGTATCATCCGTTAGTTTCGGATAATTTCGGTTACGTATATAAAAAAATTAAAGAATTTAAAAAGTGAATAATAAAACTTATATTTTACGTTTGGAATTGGCAGACATACGATAAAACAGCTAGATACGAGTACTTATAACACGTCACTATTAAGCTCCGCCCAATTTGATATTTTCTGATACGTTTATTTCGGATTTGGCTACGGATTTTTTTTTATATCGGATATCCGATAGTTACAGTTACGATTACGGAGCTCCTTAACATCCCTGGTATAGACAGCATTGGCGAGCCGATCTACCAGCGTACGAGTAGACAAGTAGCGTAGCTGTCTACTGGACAGGCCAAAGCCACAAAATAATTACTCACAGAAAGTAGGCTGCCCACGAAGAGCTAAAAACGTGTCATGTACTCACGCATGCGCACTAACGGGGAAATACGCCTTTTTTACCACATTAATCCTAGCCTATGACATAAGATTGTCGAACTGTCGAGGTCTGTGGTAGAGGCCGCGCGCTTATGTACTCATGCCGGGCAACAACCCAGCGTATGTCAACGAACACTTCTAAATTCAAAATTAGGCGGAGTCTACCTTCTGTATGTAGTTATTTTGTGCTACCATCGTACGAGCAGACAAGTAGCGTAGCTGCCTACTGGACAGGCCAAAGCTCACACTATGTTACGACTGGCAACACCACTTACAACAATGACATGTTTTCCCTTCAACGATATCGGTGCAAATGACGATGACTTCGTCATTTTCACTTTCAACTCTCGGCCACGCTCCAGTCGCGTCTTATAAGTTATTAGAAGGAGTAACAGGCCGGCTAATACTTCAACATTGGGGTGTAGTATTATGGATGGGAGCGGTGACGTGCCTTGGGGGAGACCTATGTCCAGCAGTGGACGAGCGTGGGTTGCTGATGATGATGATGATGATTATGGAAACTGTAGAAACTAAGAAGACTACATAGCACGAAAGCAGACTCCAGGGTTTAAGACTGTGTTTACACATGGCATTACACCAAGAAACTTCGAAAATTATACCTACTACTAACTATTATTTACTATGAAGTGGGTCTGACATCACCTAATAGTTTTTGAAGAGGTCAAAGACTCATATCTATCTTCTTCTATATCTTCTATACTATTTATAAAGAGATAACTACTATAGACAACGACAAGGCTTATAGGTAAACTAAAAACACGAAACGCTTGCGCGATGTAATTGGACACAGCGCCATCTATTGGTTCATTTTTGAATTACGGTCCCGAAGTGAATTGAGGGCGGGCCACTAGTCAGTCATAAGCATGAATTTCTTCCAACCTTAAACTTTTAAATTAATAATAATATGAATTAAAATTGTTATTATAGTTAAAATACTGTATTGTCAATGTGTACGTTTTTTTTTTTGTTATAGATGCTGCTGTTACTAAAAAAGAACTCGATAAGAAATACAGTATCAATCCGGTCAATCTCAACACAATATAACATGTATTTACGTCCTTTATTCACTTGACATTAGCAGAATGAATAGTACCCAAAGCATGACAAAAAATATTTAATTTTTTCCCTTAGGTTATGAAATGGTTGTCTCATGACATCATAAAATCGATACCCTGACAAAGATGGATTCTGCATAAGCCTTAATCAACAGACTCAGATGATTGATTCTCAAGAAAAAATAAGGTACATTTTTTCAGATCAATCATCATGACAAATTGGAAGAAATCTCAATTGGCGATAAGACCGCCTTATTATATCTGTTGTGGCTTCTGTATCCTGTACTCAGTAATTTTCACTTTGAGTTGGGATAGTACAGTAGTAGTATTAATAGTATAGCTAGAGGCACGAAAGTATAGCGATGACCGTTATTTTGCGCACATGTAAAAAAGAAGACTTTCTATCAAAATTGGTTTCTGCGCACTCAAGGTCTACACTTTCTTGCCTCGGACTATACAGAGTTTTTAGAAACATTATATTAAAACTCTGCTGACCTTTTCCTATCAAGAACTACCTACTCATTGCCACAAATTTAAACAAACTGGGGTTATTAATATAAAAGTGTGTATGTTCACAACAATACGATTGCCGATTCCTGGAACGGAATCTGACGTGTCCTGTTATAAAGATGCAGACACACATTTTTATTTCCAGTCTTTATTATTTAATACTAGTGTCCCGCCCTAACATCGTAAAACTGGATGTAGCTTATTTGTCATGCCCTGATTTAAGTGAGTAAGTAAAATTTATCTTTTCGGAATGATAAATTATTATGGGACCAGCAATACTATTACTACTGATTGGGCAGCAAATGTTTATTTACTTACAACTGTTCCCTGCGTTGATATATGTACATATTTTTTGCCGATCATTTATGGATTTGACACCTATGAGAAAAAACCTCTTTTAAACGTAAAAAGGATTTTACATTACACATCTTTCCCTACGACAAAACGCTACAAGTAGTTTTTTTAATAAAATGCGGTAAATGCGTCATATACACTCGTACTATCCCGGTTAAATGAAATGAAAAATGAAATGATGATGGTTGTGAACTATGGGGATGGACTGTATCAATAAAAAGATAATTTAAAGATAAATAATAAAATATAATAGAAAATCAACAAACCACCGTTACACTTACTTGACAGCTGTAAACAAAACCAAAAACGTACACACAGTTTTTTTCTTAAAAAGTGGCTTTCTAACCAGCCTGTAGTCGACAATGGTTACAAGTGTAGACGCAGCTTTTCTTTTGTTTTTGATGCGTACAACGTGTTATAGGCGCAGCGAACACGCAATGATTCATATTGTAATGTTGTCTGAGTGTTGGACTAAATAGTAACGAAAAGATTACATGCCTAAATGTACGCTATTGTGATTCATGAGCACACGAAGAGTTTTTGCCTATAGTTACGTCCGTAAGTATTCTGTATTATTGATTGGCGCCGTGAGTTTAGAAGGTAAAAATTTAATAAGCTGTTAGCAGTATTTGTGCAGATACAACTTACTATTTCCTTAACCCCATGTTTCGATGAGATATTGGTGTAACACGACTGAAGAGGGATCAGGCGCACGACCAACGACTTAACGTGCTGGACAAGGCATGGGGGTAAAAGACATCCCACTTACAGTCTTTGGTCAGACTCTGAGAAACTCTTTGCAGAAAAACTCAAGCACAAATTGTGTTTCGATACCCTACCCAGGTATAAACACGGAACCTTAAACTCCTTCTCGCATCGCTTTAACGTCGTAAGGCCCATAAGCCTTTTAAAAGGCATAAAACAATTGATTTTCCATTGTGTCTGCTCTCTGGGCGTTACGACGTTAAAGTACGAACGTTATACTGTGCCACCAAACAGTCGAGTCAAGGATTTTATAAGTATCAGTATGAAATGTTTAGGTATATCGAATTAATCAACAAGTGTATGTCAGCTTTAGCTAGCAAGTATTGAGCAGCGCATAAAAAACTATTACCTATGTTATATCAAAAAGGGTAAAAAAGTTTAATAGCTTTTTCGCTGCGACTATACACACAGACGCACACACACACATAGACGCGCGGCGTCTACCAATCAACTTGCTTTTGACCTTGTATTGAATCACGTAGGCAGTCGACAACACAATTGTTTTGCTCCTTTTTTATTCCGGCCGTAGTTCGGAGTTGTTTTTTTTTTATTTCTCCTGTTATACTTAAGCATTGTGGTGTGACCGCTGCACGCTGAATGCATCGAATCTAGTTGTGACTTTTTTAAAGGTATCATTTGTTAGGCCTGTTGTTAGCGAAGGGTTGTCAGTTTCCACATTTTGTGTTGTAATTTTTTATTGATATTGGTTTGTTTATAAAAAAAATTGGCTAGTAATTTCATAATAGTTTCTACATTTATTTTTACAACATTTTTTCATTTGAAATGCTTATTATCCCTTTTGTCTGAAGGTTTTGAATGAATCAAGTGTAAAATTGATGTAAATACGTTGTACGTATTTACATCAATTTTCATTATAAATTTTCCACTTAACTGTTTGATATTTTAACGTGAAATTAAGTTAGATAAATTTGATAGTTTTCTTGTACCTAACATAAGACGTGGTTATCTTCACATTTATACTACTAGGTAGCTGTTTTAGTTAATGTTGGCAGAGTTACTTATTAAAAAGGTGTGGCTGCGAGGATTTCTACGATCCCGATAGCAATTAAAACCAAAAAGTCCGCTATATGAAGAATAATCGGTGCGCAAATGTTATTATGCTTTAGGTTAGTTAGGTTTTTTTATATTGAGGACAATCAAGATGTCCTCACTCCGCCTGATGGTAAGCGGCCGTGAAATCCAAATATGAGGTTGTTAATTCTTTTACTTTTAGAGTCAGCCCTATTGCTAAGGGATGGCTGATGAAATCGGCTCAATGACTTGCCGTCTGCCAATGCACGGTAATGCGCCGGCGCGCGTGCTCGTTGCCCCTGCGCATGTGCACTGTACATTCGTATAGTTGATTGAGTGGTTCAATTGTACCAGTTCACTTAACAAGCCAGTTCTTGATACTCAATATTGTTCCATTTTGTTAAATAGTTAGTTCGACTAGTTGTTTATTTTTGTCAGATTAATTTTAATCGTCTTTGGCTCATTTAAGTATGTATGTGAACCCCTAAAAACCTTTTTTTTGTATGAAAGTCTTAGTGCAGCCTGAAGGTCGCCGTCAAAGAGGTAGGCCCAGAAAGAGATGGCGCGACGACCTGGACCAGCACACCGACAACTGGCAAACGCTGGGAAGGAATAGGGAGCAGTGGAGGCTATTGGGGGAGGCCTTTGCCCAGCAGTGGGACAATTAGTGCTATTTAAAAAAAAAGAAAGTCTTAGTACGCTCTACAGGATATGTACCTATCTTAGATATTTTATTTATTACCAAGTTTCAACAATATAGTTTTAAAGTCTAATCGTCTTGGAAAAAATGGCTGTGACAGACAGACATAAGGAATCTACAAGGGTCCGTTTTTTTTATTACACAACGGAACCCTAAACAAGGTAACTCCACATAACACCGCGTGTTAATTTTACGAGCATTCTAAACTAAAAGAACGATAACTTTGTTAGAAATAAGTTTTTCGCAAGTTCTCGACTAACCATAAGATTAATTTAAGTCTGAGTATTACGTGGGGTAAATCACCCCCCTCTTTCTTTCTACCCCTTCCTCGCTTCCACCCGTTCTCTAATAACTCAGACCTTACGGATTTGTCTATCTAGATCCTACCGCAGACATGGCACAGACTTGTGTTGGACAGTAGGGTTTCCACGAGCTTACTATTCGAGTTGCAGATGATTTATTAATTTTATTTAAGAAAATATATTATACAAATAATTCGTTTGGCATCGTAAGGCCCAGACAGCAGACATAATAGAAAATCAATAGGTTATGCCTTTCAAAAGGGGGGTCTTACGACGTTAAACTAGTTAACATTTACTAAATTAGCATTCGTAGCTTCCGCCCTAGTGTATATTTAGAAACAAATTAATTTAATTTTCAGAAGATAAAAGAATACGAGTATAACATTGAAGGACAAATAGCGTTTTAATCGTGTACACTCCCCACCTCACACGTTACAGTTCATAAAGATTTTTAAAATAAGAATTTTAATTAAGTATCTTAAGTACTGAGTTTAGGTATTTTACAAAGGCGGAGCCTTTTCGGACGGTGAAATTTTGTGCAGAGACCACTCGTATTTATGCACCCTCGGGTCACGACGAGAGCGATCGGGCGCAAGGCCAACTGTTTAAAGTGCATTGCACTAAAAAGTTTCAGAGACAAAACAACTCAAGGACTAAAATGTTTGCTTCGAGTACGTATTTTATGAGTTAGGAGGCAGACGACACGGGTCGAGATGTCGGTGAGTGATTACCGCCAGTCTCAGCCTAAGATCCCACTGCTCGATTCTACCTATATCTGTCTTTTGATGAATTGTAACTAATGGATTAGCGATAGATTGCCTGAACTAAAACGGCCGCAAGTAGGTTGCCATAGCTTCAATCAACAATTTATCTTTAACTTATTTTTTTTTTAAAGAATACAATTGAACTTATCTCAAATACGCCTATAAGTTATTCAGGACCTGAGTGCAAGGCTTCACAATTTATAGTCGTCAAATGTTATATCCAAGTATTGTTGTTGCCTTTTGTTATTGTTGTACATATAAATCCACTTTAACCATTAAAACATTTTCCCTTTTTTACTGAAATGTAAAACAAATCTCTGATCCCAATTAGTCGTTCCAAAATGTTATATAATTACCTACAAGTAATTTTTGTCTTTTTTTGTTATTGTTATATAAATTCACTTTATCAATTAAAAACACTTTCCCTTTTTTATTGAAATGTAAAACAAATCCGTGATCCCAATTAGTCGTCCCAAAATAAACTTAATCTGCCCTGAAACTTTCCTGAGAACAGCTTAGAGCAATGAGTGACCTTTTGGATTTTTCCATTTGTTCTATTGACTAATTGGACCGAACTTATAAAAATAGATTAGAGATCAAATATCAATGGTATTTATGAGGTCTCCGTAGGATGGTTGATTGGATAGTTTTTGTTGCTACTTATTATCAGATTTTCCGATAAGTAAGACGCGTCGAGTGCTAATCGCGTAAGTTTAATCAAAATGTTCCGAGTGAACTTGCGATTTCTCAAAGGTAAGTTTGCTTATTTATGTACTTACTAGCGGCCGCCCGCGACTTCGTCCGCGTGGAAAAGTAACTTTTCACCCCCCTTTTAACCTATTACAACCCCCTTTTCGCAATAAAAAGTAGCCTATGTTCTTTCTCAGGGTCTAGATTATCTGCATACCAAATTTCATTTAAATCCGTTCAGTAGTTTTGGCGTGAAAGAGTAACAGACAGACAGACAGACAGACAGACAGACAGACAGACAGACAGAGTTACTTTCGCATTTATAATATTAGTTAGGATAAAACACAATTATAAAGGCTAATAAAAGCTTGTGAGTGTGTTCGTTTGTTATTTATCAACAACTAAACTGCTGGAGCGGTTTGAGTGAAATTTTGTTTGAAGTTAGCTGACTTCCTGGATTAAAACGTAGGCTACGATATATTGCGGAAAATATCTTATTGTTATTTCTCTGCAAAATAGATGAAAGTTAATTACTTTGCTTTTGAAAATGTTTAATGTCTTTATTTTTATTGTTATTACACAACTCATTTCTCCGATAAACCGCGGAGCACAGCTAGTAATATAATTTTATAATGTTGTCTAGTAGCGTCCAAAGAACTAGTCTTATTTGTGCTCTTCCCTTTTCTCTTTCCTTATTTATGTGATATTTTTGTAATTATTTCCTATTTGTAGTAAAGACATCTAATAAAAAATACTTTAGTAAAGTTGCCTGTATCGCTAAACGCATGGCAATATCGAATAGAGTAGTAGACGAAGTAAGTTAGCCTCTAGTGCCAGGGGTAGTAAACTTGGGCATAGCATGGTGGCGAGGTAACCGCGTTAAACTATTGCAACTTGCATTATTCTATTAGCCCGTAACCGATGCAATTCTGATATCTTATCAAATAGTTGTTAACATGGTATCTTTTGAATCTAACTTGTAATTAGGAAAGAGACAGTGGGCTTGTAGGTAGAGTTTTTGCAGACATCAGCTTATAGATTTATCACAAAAAATACTTTATGTCATGTTTCCTGAGTCATCAGGCAACACAACTTTTCCACTAAGCCACAAGAAATTATATATGTAAGGTTTTTAGAACGTTTCAGAGATCTTTCATTTTTATGACTAGATTTTTAAAATTTATAACGTAAACTCTAAATGCTGTGTAACTAGTTCGTATTATTATCATTGCTGTTGTGGTTATTTCTGAGACACCTAATTTTTCGACAAATGAATAATACAAGAAAACCTTAGGTATTACCACAAAATAGTAATTATTTTGTGGTATTACTGTCTTGGCTTGTCGCCTTAATGTCAGCATCAACTTTTTTTCACAAATTTTCGCCCTTTTTATTTTGAACACTTTAACCAAGACTGTATTAAACAGCCGAATCAAGAGAGATTAAGACTATATTTTTATTGTTCTATCAACATTATTGTCTATTTTAAAATGCATTGCACAACAAAACTCTTTGTTACTTATCGGGAATATTTGGGACGATTTCTTGGTAAGAATTTACTTAAAAAACAGTATAACTGTAATCCTAAGACCTCATTTGGTACCCATTAATGTGAAATAATGGGTACTAAATGGTCGCGCCAAAGTCGACTTGAAGTTTATGGAACTACTTTTACTAAGCGGCGTTGTATTTCAGAACCGCAAGCGCAAAGTTTCCGATAAATTCCAGTTTTAAAAACTTCGCGGATAAACCTCTCCGGGACTCGGGGCTGAATGGAAACCACGGTTCGAATCTGGGTCTTGTGAGAGGAGATATCGTTTAAGTTAATTTTATTGAAAAATCTTTTTTTGTTGTCTGTAGATCTATCCAAAGAGTAACTTGGATCTATCTCACTCTCGGTATTTGCATTATTGTAGGAGATCGGTAAGACATAAATGGTGATAGTGACTATTTTCGGGTCGTTGTAATGTTGCCGTGTACCTGTTGATTGTATTCGTAATTTTAAAGAACTCATTACTAACTATGCTTTATTTCGTCTCACTGTCATAAATGTAATTAACTATAAAAGTTTAACACTCTAGTTTCCTAAACTCAGTCGGTGTACGAAATGGATTTAGTTCAGAACTTTTGTAAACAATTTTCTTTTCGTCTAAAACTTCTACAATCTATAGATAGATTGTAGAAGGCTATGTTAATTTTTGCTTGCAAAACCGACTTACTGCAATTTTTTTGTAACGTAGCCAAACCGATACAAAAAGTCATCCAATTTTAAAAAATATTAATGGATCATTATTGATTTACTTCCTTAGATAAAGTTCAACGTGATGATGAGGCAATGAAAAGATGTTTATTTTGACAGTAGCCAGCAACAGCGGTCATAATGTACCACACTGCAGTTAACCCACTGATACACTCGGTATACGGGGTAATTGGCCCGTGCGGTCATCAACAGTTTATGGTTCTTGTGTAATATTTGAGAATTGAGAACATTGACGCGTGTCTATAGAGATTCACTTTACTATGTAACTCTAGCGAACTACTATACAGGTTGTCTGAAACTATACGAAGATCTGTTTTGAGGAACCGTGTCATCGATTTTAATATCAAGAAATACTACATTCATAGATTGGAAATAACATCTGTACCTACTTCGCTCGGGAATCTAACCCAGTTGTTTTGAGAAAAAAAAACACCACAATTTCTAATTAGATATCGATTGTCTAGACTCTAGGTCTGAAGCAGTAAAAGTCTGTGTGAAACATGTCTAAAATGAATGAAATGCATTGTTTCCACATACTTTAATTTATTTTAGTAGGTATTAAATGGACCGCAATGTCGAATTAACGCCTCTAGATTATTTCTTGTGGAGTTACGTTAAAGATGAAGTGTACAAAACAAGCTATGGCACCGTTGAAGACCTAAAGTAGCCATAGAGACAAGACAAGAAGGCGGTCACTTCGAGCACCTTACTTACTTACTTACTACGCTGGCTGGTTTATATGGGCAAACGAAATCCTGGTCGTCCAGCAGCACGATGGGTCGATGATATCACCAAAATAGGAGGTCCTGCTTGGATCCGAGCAGCTCAGGACCGGGAACTTTGGCGGAAAAGAAAGGAGGCCTATACTCAACAGTGGGTACTACCGGGCTGATGATGATGATGATGACGCTGGCTCAACGATCCAAAGTGGGTCTTGGCCTCCGACGTCGAAGTTCGCCATTTTTTTCGAGCACCTACTAAAATAAATTAAAGTATGTAACCACTAAGTACTTCAAACTTTAACTAATACAAATTCAACAGCTTTCTATTGATTTAACAATAGAAAAGTACTCTTGTAGTGGATCCACTTAGTCCGATGGAAAACTTGTTCATAAAATTTTTCTTCTCGTTCAGCGTATTTTCCTCGACTTTAAAAGGGCGTCTTTTTGTCTGTCCATTAGTGCTTTCAACTCGTCCGCCACTTTTATTTCGTAGTTTTTCACGCTGATATTTTCCTTTATTTTTTGCTTATTATGAACAAAAACTGAAACATTGACTTAAAAAGACAAGCGTGATGCCAACATGTAAAGGTGCGCTTTTTGGAGCCAAACATATAATATACTTCAATGTGCAAGTATATTTTCTCGTATTGAATTTGCGTGTTGAAGTCAATCTTTTTTCGATTTTACAGTTGGTAAATATTACAGAAGTATATCTATATAGGAACAGATTACAATAGGTTGCTTGCTATCCTACAAAAATATGTCATACGTACACTAGTACTTATACTATAAGGTTCAGCTACAAAAGAAAAATCCTGCTGGCAGAGCCTTATTATTACTGTTTGTATGCATTTATTATAACAAACAGAAGGAAAATATTAACGTTTCTTAAATTCCATACTTGTTATACATTTCAATAGTATTTGGTTATTTTTATAACAGATCATGTTTGGAATTCATTGTGTATACGAGTAGTAGGTGGTTCGGTTACGACGTCCAATAACAACAATAAAATTATTACTAGTGACCTGCCCTCACTACGTTTCGGGACATTTGGTTCACTCCGTACCAATACTACCAATAGATGGCGCCGGGTGTCGATTACATCACGCAAGTGTTTTGCCTTTTCGGTTTGGCTATAAGCATTGTCGCTGTCTATAGAATGTACCACTTTATTACTAGTATAGATTATTTAGATAGCACGAAAATATTATTGTTAAACAAGGAAACGATTCCATAAAAACTACTCGACGGGTCCCAAGAACAAAACCGTTTTTTTTTATGTTAGCCTATATTGTCCCACTGCTGAGCAAAGGCCTCCCCCGAGTCCCTCCATCGATCTCTATCCATCGCCATCTGTGGCCAATCGATTGCAAAGATGTTAAGATCGTCACTCCATCGCTTTTTAGGTTATCGAATGCTAAGTAAAAACATAGCAGATAGATTTTGTTCTTGGGACCTGTTGTACTGCCGACAAACTGTTAATTATAATTATTGTAATACTTAATTGAGGAATAAATAAATAAATAAAAAAGAAATACCGTTGGTGCGCAGGTCTGACCTCGCCCATAACCGTTTTGATACCACAAAGGCGGCAAACAAGCTTATGGTGTTATGACACACCAGCTGAACCGGAAGTGGTAACCGTTGTCTGTCCGTCACAAATTATCCTTGTGGTTCATTGTTCATAAAGATCATATTAAAAGAACATCGCTTCGCTCTAAAGCAAATGTCATCATAAGGTAAAGCCAAATTATAATGGTAGCATGGTACAGTCGCCGTCAGATATATCGTAGCAGACAAGGTGACCAAATATATCTGAACAAATTAAAATGTCAATAAGTTCTGAACGCTACAAGTAACCATTAATATCTGAACATTCAGTACTGCATTAATATCTGAGCAGATGCTGTCATTTACTTCTCAACATACAATAACCAATAATATCTGAACTGTCATCCTTCACTATATAGGTACAGGGTGTATCTGTAAACATTTACATCCCTTTAACCACGTGTTCTATCAACTATTCTGAATAACATTTGTTCAACAACTTTTCGAGATTCATCCAATTTTTTTTCGACTCCCCATACAAATTGACCAAGTCACGTGACCGATTGTTTTTGGAAAGATGTCATTTTTTTATTGCGAAGTTTCAAAAGTCATAGAACTAATGTTGTTCAGTATGGTTGGTAGAACACGTGGTTAAAGAGATGTAAATGTTCACAGATACACCCTGTATATTTAATGAAGTATAGTTTTTCATTTTGATCTCATTTTCAACTATTGTAATAAATCCGTTTACCTAAACGAATCACTTGATAAAGCTACTTAACAAATTTTAATTGAATCACATAAAACACAGAGCATATCTATCTATCTATATCTAATTAGAGATAATTTCTACAGACAACGACAAGGCTTATAGGTACACCGAAAACACGAAACGCTTGCGCGATGCAATTTAGCACAGCGCCATCAATTGGTTCATTTCTGAATTACGGCCCCGAAGCGAAGTGAGGGCGGGCCATTAGTGACGTCATAAATCCATCGCCATTAATTTGCATCTATCGTATTCGACTTTCTCAAATAAGTCAAAATGTCAAATTTATATTTTTTTTAATTTTATTTGGGGGTACTGGAAAACTTCACACTTGACTATAAACTACTACAGTTGCATTCACTCAGTCAGAGCTCAGTGAAAACACTGCATTGTCAATTTAATTGGCGACGTCACCAAGCTCGACCGTTTTTGTTTGGCGACACCTGACACTCAGCCACCCCTTCCAAACCCTTATGGTTAGTTGTGTAGAAAGCCAGCGAAGTGTAATCCGCCGGTTTAGCACTGCGTTTAACTTTAATACTGCAATATATTATAAGGGCAAACATCCCTTATAATGGGTTGGCTGGAGGTTTTATCATATTTTTGCTTATTTTATTGATCTAAGCTGGTGAATAGGGAACTTACTTTGTTTGTGCTGCCTATCGGCCTGTTTTATTATGACTAGATGGCGCCACTGCGCCATCCAATAAGTGTGCGTGCTGTTTTACCGCTCTCTCTCTCTTTTCTCTTATTGCATTGCGTGCGTATTTTTTATTTTTCCTCTAAATAAAAATAATCTTCTATTTTCTTAAAGGATTTTACACAACGCGTCGATATAAGCCCCTGATACACAGTTCCACCATAGTGAAAGCCGTATCCATAGTGAACTGGCTTAGTAAAAAAATCAATAAATTGCGCTCTTTTGCGAATGGAGCCTTAGAGACTACGCTTTTAACGCATTCACGCTGTCTAGGGTTTCTATGATCGAAAGATCTAACTTTATTCATTATGCCTTTCAAGTGGATTATGTCAAATCATGTAACGATGGCAATTTTTATACGAAACACGAAACATAATTTTATTACATTCATAAAACATACAGGGTGTATCTGTGAACATTTACATCCCTTTAACCACGTGTTCTATCAACCATTCTGAACAACATTTGTTCAACAACTTTTCCAAATTCTTCGAAAAATTTGTCGACTCTCCATACAAAATGATCAGTCACGTGACTGATTTTGTATGGAAACATGAAATTTTTTTATGCGAATTTTCAAAAGTCATAGAACAAATGTTCTTTAGAATGGTTGGTAAACACGTGCTTAAAGGGATGTAAATGTTCACAGATACACCCTGTATTAAATAATAGAACGTGGCAGCCGCGCTGATATTGTAGTGGGACCAATGTGACATATGGTATTGTTTGCATTAATTAACAGCCTTTAGTTTACAATAGCGGGACTGCGAGTATATTTATATTGCAAGGATGAGCAGCCCTACATGCGCGGATGTCCACATCCGCTCTTGGTCGCAACTAGTGTTGTACACAACTCTGAAACTGTCGATGTTTGACAAAATTATACTATAGCGATTGATAACATTCATATTACAGAACAAAATAAGTTGATCACATGATAGTGACTTCGACGTATTACGTGACGTACACAATGTTTAGGCGTGTATTCTGAAGAGAACGAAATTGCGAAAATACCTTAAACACTCAGACTAGACACAAATATCTGTTAAATCAACTTAATATTATTAAGAATCAAGTTACTCTCTCACTGCGGTCGTTACCTAGTAACGAAGGATTGTGGTCATCAATTAAATAAAAGGGCTAAAAAGTTATAAATCAAGTGAATGTCAAAAAGGGCTTATTTAAATCTGATCAAATAACTTTTATTAAATAAAATGGACTGTAAAATATTTAAAGTAACTAGATCATATCTTTTTAACTAGGTAATATTACTCACCGTCGTATCTGGCCATTTCCCCCGCGTCGACGTCCCTAGCGGAGATTAAGTTTCTAATCGGTCTTTAGGTTTAAAATTCAAATGAATTTTACTCTTATTTTGATAAACATAATATTTATTGATATTATATATTGATACGCTTTTTTTACAAAGATTACAAAGGAAAGCTATATGCCGCCGCCGCAGGCTTGATCCTCTAGGGATCAAGCCAACTAGAGAAAGTTAATTAAGTCAGTGACAATTCGAGCAGTCCTACGTAATATGTGATCAAAAGAAATAAAATTTTTGTTTGTAACTCTAGTAAAATTGAGATAGTACAACGCTTAAGTTCCACTGCAAAACTGTCGATAACCAAAGTACTGATAGTTTCCCAACACTAAAGGACACCTATTACGATGTGCACTGCGAGCTCAGGTGTCGGCCTTCAAACAGGCCAATTGATTGTATAGAATTAGGTTATGATGCCACATAGAGGTCCCCCTATTTAGGGTCTGAAGACACAAAGTATCTGGCTAATATTCAGGTTCAATGCGAACTAAGTTTTTGACATGGAAAGCCAAATAAATTATTAAAAGGCAAAATTAAAAATTGGTATATTCTATACAAAATAAAGAACTTCAGAGCGAAACGCTTGCGCGATTGAATAGAAACCCGCCGCCATCTCTTGGTACAATAATATGTTGAACATAATGTCTCGAAATCAAGTGACGGCTAACCACTAGCAAATACAATTCTAATAGGATCTCCTCCTTTTATGAAGTTGGTAAAAAGAAAAACTTTTCTTTATTTTAGAAATCTACGTAAGTTGTATTTAGTGCACATAGATGGACATTATAACACCAATTAAATATGTTATGAATGATAAGCGTGCGAGATTGTATTCACAATACTAATTAATAAATTCTGTAATCTTGCAATGAAGATTATCTATTGATCTAAATTATGAAGACACACATTCAATATCCACATCCAAACACAATAAATTCCAAAGGTCTCTCACAATTGTGGGGTTCTATGCGATTGTGCCGATATTCAACGTTTTATTTACACAATTTAGAAAGGAGCGATTGCGGCAATAAACGCGGTTTATCGATGCTCACGTATCGCAAAATGCCGAAGTATCATGGTTGGTGAAATGAGCGTAATTTACTTACGTATTGCCCCTGGTTCCGGGGAACATAGGATTGTACGAGTATCCGAATAGAGCCAAGCGGAACAAACCTTCTGTTTGATCGGCACGAATCGTGCAGCAAACTTCCTCCCTATGTTTGCAATTATCGAGCTAATTGTAGATAACGGCCTTTATACTGTCCCAATACAGTTCCTCCATCACCACGCTTGCCTAATGCGCATTGGTGATCACAATGCCCCCGTATTGCTCTCTAGCCTATTTTTTTTGTCAAGCTACATGCTAAGTATACCTCTTTTATTTAGCATTCTTAGTTTCATTCAAAACTATTTTCATCCAACAAACAGATGCGTAGCCCTGATTCGGATTTAAGACTAGTAGGTACATTTCTCACAAATCACTATGAATGTCTGTTTGTGTCGTATACGTACTTAGATTTCTAAATTTAACTACTCTTAACTACATCTGCCGAAGTATTTCTTGTAAAATTTCACCTTATTAACGTTTTTTATAAATACCTTCTCTTGCTTCCTTTCTTTGCAAAGACCCTTTGTAAGGCCACGAAACACTTGAATCATAACCGCGATAAAGGTCTTTGTTTTTTTCGCTGCTTCAACATTCTAAATTGTTTTGCCTCAGCTAACATTTCTCGTGCTTAAATTCGGCAAAATTTCCAACGAAGAATTCCAATAAAGAAGTGATGTCCAGTGAGCCCTCGAGGTACTTCAGTACTTTGGAAGCGTTTTCAACTTCAGGTTTATGTACAAATCGACATTCCATAGCACTTCGTTTGCGTACGCTACGATGCGCGAGCTCGAAATGAAGTGGTGACATTCGGAAAAATGGAATTCAGCCCTTTTTCCTCAAAGGTGTGAAACTGTTGACTCACTATGCGCTGCCATTTAGAGTTTTTTTTGAAACAGTGTCCTTTAAACAATTTTGATACAGTCGGTAAATCATATTAATATTTGCAAGTAAAAACTAATGGCTAGGTAAGGTAACCTGACTAGGTTAGTTTATCTATCGTTATTAAATAAAATAAATTCGAAATAGATACACTCAAAAACGATTGGACCATTTTTAATGACATTAGTTAGGTATGGTTAATTCGTCTTTGCCCCGAACATTGTGCAGTAAAGCAATATAAACATATTTACTATAAAAATTACATTGTATTTAAAATTAATTGCATTGTAACACACAAAACACTTCGACCTCCACTTTTTTTTTCTTAAGCCGAACGTTTGTTCGTGTTAGATGAGCCCTATCACAGTTTCCAAAATATATCGTTCAAAGGCTCTTTAATTGAGTTTTGGCAACCCTGCCGACCGTCGAGACTGCGTCTTATCTGCGTTTTATGTCGAGCTACTTCTAATTGCTTTTTGGCAACCGCTGCGTTTGTAAAATAAATATTTAATAACATCTCCTGGTTGTTTTTCATTGGTGACAGTGGCGCTGGTTTAATCTACTGAGAGTTTTTAGGACATGTCATGTTTTGATGCTTTGTTAATAATGTGGATGTGATTCAATCATCATCAAAAGTGATGTTTTTGATTATTTCTTGAGGTGACACCTACCCTTTCTACCTTAGCTTTCTGCATTAGTAGGGTCTTGTTACATTGCGACTTTTGGCACTCGCCGTGACTAAACAACTAAGTCGCTACCATTTTCGCAACACGGTATAGAGAAGCGTGTTTTCTTTAATTTGGTCCATATTTACTATACCTATTATGTATCAATGCAGATAATTTAAAACGGTTGGTCAAGGAATAAAATAATTTCTTAAAAATCTTACAATAATTACGAGTACAGTAGGTACCTACTTATTTTATAAAAGCAAAACATATGTTTTACTTTAACATAATTATGTTACTAGAAAATGTCGTGTACCACCCGCATCCAAGGGACTCCATGCGAGTGTAACAGGACCCATCTGTGTGGAGAACTTTAGGGGAGGCCTATGTCCAGCAGTGGACGTCTATTGGGAGAAATGATGACGAAGATCCATAAAAAAATCTTGTATATTACGCATTTCAATGCAGTAAACGTCTGTTATTACACACAGTTTCTAGTTATATTGTACTACAGTAATATTAAAAATTGTAAGTATTTTCAATATTGCTCAACACAATCTTATTGAAACCTACTCTTCTGTAAAATTAATTAAATTAAGAATTTGTTCCGAGGTTTCATTTCATTTCTAAAAGAAAATTTAGATTGCTTCAAGGTGGAAGAATTTCTTTTTAAGTATGAAAAATAAAGAAAACTGGTCAGTTCACGGGTAACTTGCGAAGAAATAACGATTTATATTTTAATTTGTATAAGATTGATGGGAAGCCTTATAAGCAAACATTGTTCTTGTTGATTGGAATCGTTTCCTCTGTTTGCTTTATTGTTTTGAAGTCTTTTTACCATTGTTAAGTAAAGAAACCAGAGAAAGGACACAATAAAACCACAGAAGGATAGTTGCCCACATTGCGGTAAAAACAGGCTACGCACACATTCATGCGCGATTACAGTGATATCAGTGATCGTCGTGTTTCGCCATGAGTAACAGAGACAAACGTGCGGGAGAGACAGAATATGATGTACTGTAATAATAGATAACAAATTCTTTTTATTCAAGGAGCCGCCATCCGTGTGTGTGTGTAATTGTTTTGTACTATTGGCCTGTCCTCACTTTGTTTCGGTACATTATTTCCACTCTCTACCGATAGATGGTGCTAAGCGCCGATTTTATCGCGATGGTGTTCCGCTTTTTATATTACCTATATATAAGACTAGTGGCCCGCCCTCACTTCGTATCGGAACGTAATTACTTATGCATTTAGTTCTAAATCATACCAACAGATATTAGTAAACCAAACCGTCACATCGCGCTATTTTGGTTTTTTGGTTTGTGTATAAGATTGGTGGATGGGTATATACCTAATTTATCTTTTTGTGAATAGTTATAGATGAGTGTTAATGACCGTAATCAAACCCAATCATTAGAGTTAAACATCCAAGTTTGAACTGTGGCCCGTCCTTCGAGTGGTCAAACCGCGGATTACGGGCGATTTGCGGCGGCTTTGCCCCACACATGTCCTGAACGGTGCCTTTGTCGGTTCAATCGACGGTGGACGGAGATATCGCGGGTGTTTGCCGCCTGGTTTGCGCCTTTTATGGCTGAATTTCTCCAACCATTTAACCTAGGCCTGCATTTGAATTAGCACGACGAAATAATCACATTTAATAGGCACTACCTATTGGAAAAATCTAAAGGTACACGTTCAGAATTCATTCATCATCATGATTGCCTATTGTGCATCCATTCTTGGATGTAGGTGTCTTCCCTCTTCTTCCACTCCCGGCGATCGCGTGGCTGACTAATCCAGTCCTGACCACCGTGTCGTCGGATGTCACCCACGCTCGGAATTATTTAAAAAAATGTTTTATTTTCATAAAAGCACCCTACTATTATTGTTAATGGTGGTCATTGGTTGTCATGTATGTGATGTAGTGAAATATTTATTTATTTATTTCACTAGGCTCGCGGACCTGTGCCGTAATAACCGCAAGTGAGGTTACAAAAATGTACTTGACTATTTTAGTTTTACTGCTCCGGTATACAAAAAAAAACCTTAACAACAGCCATAAATGAAATATAAACAACTATTTAATTAAAATTGGAGCTACGGCCTGTCGCATGAAAGATGCTTTCTTAGCCACTTAACTCTATCTCTGTCTAGATCATTTATGGAGGTGTTTGCGCTCCATTGCTTCTAAACGTTTCATCATATTAGGTCAGGTGAAAAGTTCATAGGTTGACCTATAGTTTGCGCTACTAGTATTAAATCCATATACTTAATTTATATTTAGCCTTTATCTCCATAGACGCGTGCGTAAATTTAACAGATATTGCACTATTAGTATATCCTAGCCGACAAACTTTTCAGCCCGCCTGTTAATCATCATCCTGGCAGAAGCTTCTTATAAGCTTAAAAGGAGACTCCAGCCACTATTATTGTAATCTTAGCATTATGTGAATAAAGATTTTATTTATTATATTTATTATGATCGTCATCAGTCCACTGCTTTTAACGTTCGCCACTCCAATCGATGTTTTGCTACTCGCATCCATCTCTTACCAGCCACCTTGCGTAGATCGTCACTCCTCCATCAAAACGTTCCAATCTACGCCTTAATCGTTGATTCCTGCTATGCGTAATAGATTCAGGTGAGCTTTAAGCTATAAGACCCGAAGTGAGATTTAAGCTATTAGCCCCTAGAGTGCAGATCAAACGCACGGCGATTTACCAGGTGAGCTTTAAGCTATAAGACCCGAAGTGAGCTTTAAGCTATTAGCCCCTAGAGTGCAGATCAAACGCACGGCGATTTACCGTGCTCAGTCACTTAATCAATTGATGGACCCATTAGGGGTATCGGTATGGGGCTTGAGGCTTAAATCATTTGAATTCGGTTGACTAATATCTCAAATACACTTTGAAGAATAATTTTCCGTGGGGTAAAACGGTCCTTGAATAGATTTGACAGTAAATATATTAAATACTAGCGGCCGCCTGCGACTTCGTCCGCGTAGAAAAGTAACTTTTTACCCCACTTTTAACCCCTTACAACCCCTTTTTCGCAATAAAAAGTAGCCTATGTCCTTCCTCAGGGTCTAGACCATCTGTATACCAAATTTCATTTAAATTCGTTCAGTAGTTTTGGCGTGAAAGAGTATCAGACAGACAGACAGAGACAGAGTTACTTTCGCATTTATAATATTAGTATGGATTAATAATCCAATCTTACCAACATTGCAAAAAAAAAAAACATAAACAACAACAAAAAATGTTACCTTCATAAAAAAAAAACAATAGTTCTCGCTTCTTATTACATACTTGCTTATTTACTACTTACTTCGCTGGCTCAGCAACCCTAGGTCTTGGCCTCCGACATCACAGTTCGCTATTTTGTACGGTCCTGTGCCAATTCCCACCAATCATCAAAGCTGAAAATGTGTGATGGAGGCACAGGTTCAATCAGGAGATTGAAGACCTGATAGCTGAGCCGAATACAATGGGGAAGATAAAATCATCCTGACTACGCTGGCTCGGACACTAGGAGGGAATGGGAGAGGATCGACGGTTAAATTATTAAATAAATATTTTTTGTGTATTTGAAAATTAAGCTTGTAACATGGTAAATAACTCCCACTTAACTAAGTCCGGCCCATATCAGATCAGACAGAAGATCAACCATATGATGAGTCTGGTTGAAGGTATACGTATGTCAATACAATTACAGCGTTTGACATTACGATGAGCTTTGTATGAGGAAAATTTGACAGTTTGTATGTGTTTTAGCTCCTTGTAACTTACACGTTGAACCGAAATCCAACTTTTTCTAGACACAAGAATTTATAGCGTCTTCCCTTACAACGTACGAACAAATGACGTCTATTTGTCCTCTTAAGAGGAGGGGATTCCGGAATATCCAAGCAAGGCATCTATTTCAAGAATACGGCGGCTGCATCTTAGTGTAATGAGTGAGTGTGGGGTCGAAAATTGTCACTAGATACACTTGAATCATTTTATATCAAATCTTGTCTCTGCTTAAGTTTTACTGAGCGCGAAGATAGCTTAGTTAATAAGGGCGTACGGCTTTTAAACCGGAGATTGCAGGCTCTAATGTGAGCACCTCTGACATTTTTCCAGTTGAATTTTGAACCATTTGTTTACCGCATAAGATAAAAAAAAATCTTTTATTTAACACATATACATAACTGTTAAACGATCGAACCAGTTGTTAACAGTGGTTGTCATTCAAAAGTGTAATTTACGGACCTAAATTGTAACTCTGTTTTAATTTGCCATTATCATATTGTCCCCATTCGCTGCACTAAAATTGGATCTCTTTAAATGTTTGCTACTTTGATTGGTCGCACCTAGCTCCTGACAGCCAACTTGCGTAAAACGACACACTCCAACTGGCCTGACGAAGCCCTCACAGGTTAACCGCGATGAGATCTCCACTCACTCGTTTAGATACCCTAAGAGTCTATGCACACGTTTTTTTTTTCAGCGCCGACGACGCGCAGATAACGCTCGTAAACGCGCTTCAAACGAAACTCAAGCGCATACATTATACCTTTGCACACGTTCAATGATTTTGTCGCAACACGCTCCTTTGTATCGATACAATTACGCTAACACGGCGATACAAACGCACCGTGCGCGTTCCTATCTGGAACTCACCCGCATTCAAGCTATTTAAATGCACGTGAAAGCGATTCAAACGTTTTTTTTAAACGCGTTTTCCGCGCGCAGCTTTTAACGCGTTCTACGTACGTTTGAATCGATTCATCTACAATCTGCTTTTTGACTATCTACAGTGCTGTTAGCGCGCGTTCGTGAAAAGCGTCGACGGCGCCGTACAAAAACGCCGTTTGCATAATCCCTAACGACTAATGGTTTTATGGCAGATGTGGCCAGCACACTGGTTCTTCAGCCTGCTAACACAATCATTGAGAAGAAGGATGTCGCATTGATGACTTGGTTGCATAGTCTTCGATGCAAAATAATTTTATCTTAACTTCACGTGTCTCTGATTTTAATAATCTATAAACAAAAATTAATTGCATATTTAGCCAAATCGGTTCAGCCGTTCTCTAGTTTTAAACATAAACCGTAAACTAAAGACCGGCTTAACCGATTTGGCTATTTTTGGTCTTAAAATATTCGTGGAAGCCCCGGAAAGGTTGAAAGATGAGAAAAATGCGATATGGAGTTCGCTGAGTCAACTAGTTTTCAATAACTTCTTATGACAGCGCTGTTGGTAATCCAACCTTCCAACGCTTTCACTAAAGAATTGTGTATCTAGAAATTATAATGATCGAAGGCTAATATTCTTATTTATCATTACATTGCGAGTATTTCCATCGAATTAGCTCCATCGCCTTCACCGCTCATTACATACTAGTCTGAAAGTTTGATACAAAAGTTTGCACGAACTCCGCCGCTGCGAAGTGAATATTTTTAATGCAAAATGGTGTTGCAATCGCTTTTTAAACAAATCCTCCGTCACGGCATTAACTGCAGACTTACTGCAGGTTTACTGCCGGGTCACTGCACACTCGGGCTTCCACTGCATGCGCTGTCGGGCTTCCGTTCGTCGCTCCTTCCTTTGTGCTAACTACATCTAGCTTTGCATACTATGTTCAGGATGAGGCAAGTTTTGGAGTTCTAAGGATGTAGTCGATTTTTTAATGTGATTTTGAAACGGATTTGCCTGGTCGCTTTTTTTATTTATTTAAGTAAGGTATGCAGATTACGATCAATTAAGTGATTACATTCAAAGTAAAAATTAATAAGGTAGACAGTAATCCTAAAGTGGCATACAGAGCATGGTCAAAATATGTATAAATTCGCTACTTAATAAGTTATATTTCATACATTTACATTAATAATTGGATGAAAACATTAATTTATTAGATCACATAACACAAGTAGAGATTAAATATCATAAAAGCTAATCAATATTATAAACAAGCATTAAATTAAATTGGCAATAAGATTAAACTGAATAAAGATTTAAATGAAGTTGAATTAGTTACAATTAAAGATTCATTTTTAAAGCCACCTCGGCATCGAGGATACTTTGAATATATCTGACATAGCGTTTCTTGTACCGGGGGAAACTAGGGTTAAATGCACGTACAAAATGCACGGGCAAAACTTGCAGTAACTTGCTGCACCTTGTATAGAACGAGCCAAATCTCCAATTGCCATTGCTAATAAATGAACTATTTAACGATTCTTTATGAGGGCAATAACTGCAAACTGTATGCACCTGCAGGCTTTACGGGTTACTGAACGCTGTACGACTACGCATTAATTTGTACATTACATAAATACGCATTAAGAGTACATAAAATTTTCTAAGAATGTTTGATGAGCATTAAGCATTTGATGTTTTTTGACTTGTTAGGTGCGCACTTAGTATTGGTTCTCATCGCATTGATATGTTATCTACACTACACTTCCTGTTTACTACTGACAATGTTGGTCGTTTTGTACGAAACTGTCCGGTTTTTCGATCATCTGTCCCGTTGTCTCGTGTTTTAACATTCATTAATTGCGTAATTATAAAGAGTCTGACTCCTATATTACAAAACGGAGACTTAAATTAGTCGATATTTTGTGGTCGAGGTTTAAAAATAATGCTGTCACTTTTGTAGAGTCATTTCTCCTGCAGTGGAACGATATATAGTAGGCTGATACTTTACTTTTATTTTATTACTAGCGGCCGCCCGCGACTTCGTCCGCGTGGAAAAATAACTTTTTACGCCCCTTTTAACCCCTTACAACCCCCTTTTCGCAATAAAAAGTAGCCTATGTTCTTTCTCAGGGTCTAGATCATCTGTATACCAAATTTCATTTAAATCCGTTGAGTAGTTTTGGCGTGAAAGAGTAACAGACAGACAGACAGACAGACAGACAGACAGACAGACAGAGTTACTTTCGCATTTTTTCAATGACATATATTTTTTTACTTTAATTAAAAATTCTAGCCACAATAGGTCGGAAAATTACCTGCCAGCTTCTATTGGGTCACTGCACACTTATCAGGCTTCCACCGGCGGCCGTGCACCGATTATTGCTTTTCATCATAGCTTCTACATACATATAGCACAGGGCTGTTGAGAGTTCCGTAACTATAACCGAAACTATCGGATATCCGATATAAAAAAATATCCGCAACTGTAACCGAATCTGAAATAGAAGTTTCGGATAATATCGCATTGGTGCGGAGCCTAATTGGGTATTTGACTAATCTCGATATAGTAAAAAATATTGACACTCATCAAAATATTTGGTAAATAAGAACCAATAGCCAACATTTTCAGTTAAAAATATAACGTCTAGCTGGTTTTGTGAGCATTCAAAGTTTCATGGGCAAGTCCATTTTTAAAGTATAAAATTTAAAAAAATAATTATATCATTTAACTACCTGATTTTCCACCAACTTTTATTTACTTAAACGAAACATTTGATATAGCTACCAAACAAAATTTACTAGACGCGCACACAGAAGTTTGAGTTGTGACGTCACAATTCAATAGCCATTTGTATAGAGCGTTTTTGAGCTTGCCCAAAATATGTGCTCTTAAAGTTGGGATATCTCAGGTAATTCAAATGAGAATTAAGTGATTCTTTCAACGATGTATCTTTAATTGAGCCGTCTTTTGATTAAACACATAAAACAATTTTAGTCAAATACTCAATTGTGACATGTTACCATGTAAATGTGCCGCTGAGTGTATAAATTAGGCATCACTAGTCCAAGTGTTGACGGAGTTTGTTTGCATAAAGTAATGTTGCTAACTAACCGACCAGCGTAAATCTACGAACGTGCGGCTTGACCCGCTCTTCGGTTTATGCATTCCTAACTTTGGCTGCAAGTTTCTGAATGCTCTTATGGGATGTCGCAGCATTCTACACCGTGGTAATTTGATTAGTTGGCTAGGGAATAAATTATTATCAGAAGTCGGAATTAGTTATTCTGGTACTAATAAGTAGGTCCTTATTCAAATATAATTTTTATGATACTGGCATAAAGTCGAGGTGAATTTTTTTATTGCAGACGACTGTACTTACACTGATTTTATACAGCGAAAATATTACTGTGGCAGACTGTGGCATTATCTATGTGGTTCGTGGTGTATCAAATCTTGAGATTAGAATGAGATGAAAAAAATATTGTGATTTGTTAATTTAAAAAGAGTATTTATGTGATAATAATTTTGTGGTTACGGCCATAATAATTTAGTCACGGCTGACTTTTATAACTTTGAAACAAAAAAACAAAATCCAAATCTGTTCATCCGTTCGGGAGCTACAATGCTACAGACAGACAGACACGTCAAACTTATAACATACCGTCGTTTTTGTGTCGGGGGTTAATAAAATAAATATATGTTTACCTAGCTAATGACATACATAATGTACAAATGAAAGTAAAGTTTATAAAGCTTTGTTCAGTGGGAATCGAACATACGACGTTTAGCGTATGAGGCTGAGTCACTATGAAATCAAATAAAAAAAGTTGCGAAATAATTCAATCAATTTATTTTACTCAAATCAACTATACACTAGAGCTACTTTTAGTACCAGTATGAAGTTGCATAACATGTTCGATCAGAACAGCTGAGTTCTGGAAACTGGCGTTGCACACCCCGCAGGCGTACCTCCCCCCGTCCTCGCACACGACGATGTTGTGATTCTTCTCGAGGTGGCGCGACAGGCTCCTCCGGGACGCAAACACTTTCCGACACATGTTGCATCTCTCCCCCGTCTCAGAGTGCTTGTACAAAAAGTGACTGTGCAACGCCGCAACAGAGTTGAATTCCTTATCGCACCGGCTGCAAACCATTCCATTAGGATGTATTGCAGCGCAGTGGTTCGCCAACCCACGGGTGGAGTTGAAAGCGCGCCGACAGATGTCGCACCAATTGGTCTTTTTTTCAGGATGCTTGTATTTAATATGGTTCCTGAGGGAGAGTAAGGAGTCGTACATCTTTCCGCATAAGGGGCAGGGTCTCTCGGAGCGCACGCATAGGGCGCCGTGCTGGGCGAGCAGCTTCGGGGTCTCGAAGGTGCGGTAGCAGGCCTGGCAGCGGTTGGGATAGCGGTGCATGTATCGGAAGTGCTTCTGAAGGCTAAGATAGGACGCGTAGGTTTTGTCACAGATGGCGCAGCGGACTTCGACCTTGTTCTGGGGGTGTTTGAGTAGAACATGCATGTTCAGAGTGCTGGCAGTCTTGTACAGCTTTCCGCAGTAGGAGCACGTGTGGTCGCCTCCTGTTTTGGCCGGTCTGTTCTCGTCGCATTCTTGGTCGCTCTGCAAGATCTGCTGCAAGACGCTGGTGGACGAACGCAGGTGCTCGTTGATAGCCTCGGAGTCTAAGCGCTCCACGTCTACCTCCACATCGGTCTCGACTGTTTCCTCACTCATAATTTACACTGAAACCTTAGTATTATTCTAAGCACTGCAACACAAAAAAATATCTTTTTTTATCTGATTGATTATGATAAAGCATAGACGTCTCTCAAACTGTCAGTGAAAAAAAAATGACGCGTCACCTAAAAAAAAAGGTTTTCTTTTTTTTTACAAATGCGACGTCAAAAAGGATTCATTTACTTCTGATTGACATAATGTAAACTATTGCTCTGTCTCTTTCAAACGCATCACAATGGAAGAGACAAAGCGATAGTTTTCGATAGCAAGGATAGTATTTCAAACTCATGGTAAGACTACTGTAGCGCTACCATGAGTTTACAGTGACAGAACTCGCTAGCGTCTGCGTAAAAAAAATGTATGAAAAAGTGTACAGCGCCTCTAGCGGTCACGTGAGAAACTAAAATCTGTAGTATCGAGTTACGCGCTACGTAAACGTACTCGCTAGCGAGTAGCGTTTACGTAGAAAACTGACATAACGTAAACTATTGCTCTGTCTCTTTCAAATGCATCACAATGAAAGAGACAAAGCGATAGTTTTCGAAATACCACGAGTTACAAATTTGACGTTAGGTATCGAAAAATACTTTACGATTGTGGTTAAGTCACTTGTCAAATATGGTGTGAAAAGGTGTTTTGATTTTACAAAATATTTAACATATATTGAGTATAATGTCGGAAAAAAGATATCTAGCGTGGAACAATATTGACGGCGGCTGCATTTCAAGATGAACGACACTCACAAGCAAAATTTCAAGCTGATATGTACAAGTGGGCTGGAAATCCTCTTGAACACAAATATAGGCTTAATGCGGTGGTTTTTGAGGATTTGTGTGATTTGCTGGCGTATTACTTACACATTACACAGATTTAACATCCACGCAAAGAATCTCCCAGGAGTCTAAGGTAAGACATATCCTGTATAAACCTCAAGGTAGGACATGATACTTACGGCCACAATCAGAGACTTTATTTAATCTAATGTTGATTGTAGATTTTTTGGAGATGATCTTTATAAAATATTAGTGGCCGCCCGCGACTTCGTCCGCGTGGAAAAGTAACTTTTTACCCCCTTTTTAACCCCTTACAACCCTCTTTTCGCAATAGAAAGTAGCCTATCTTCTTTCTCAGGGTCTAGATCATCTGCATACCAAATTTCATTTAGTTCAGTAGTTTTGAGCGTGAAAAAGTAACAGATAGACAGACAGACAGAGTTACTTTCGCATTTATAATATTAGTTAAGATATATTAATTATTATATTTTTACTTTCAGGTGGGCATTTTGTTCAAGAGGTATTAGAAAATGAAAGCGCCAGTACAGCCACTGACTATTATTGGGAAGAGCATTACGCGACCAATTGGCAAGAAGACTAAAAACTCAAGAGAAACAAGATATAAAAAGATATAATATTTTAATATATTAACACATTACAAAATTATTTAACTATTCTTTAAGTATTTTATTTCTAAAATATAATAATGTAAGTATTCCCTAATTCTAAAAACTGCCCAAATAATTGTTGCCATCGTTCTAGACATCTTATTTCGGCTTCTCTTAGCCTGTTTCTCTCCCGCTCTGTTTCTTGCTGGATATTCCGCCATTCAGTCAGGTCTGACAAAAACCTGCCTTGCTAGATCTGACTGCATCCGTGTACGGGTCCTTCTGGGGATGGGGGATGACGGGTCTTGAAAACAGCCTCTACGCTGCCGGCGAGGCGTTAGAGGCAAGGGAGGACTCTGACGAGCTTGGTGCCCTGCTCTGTAGGATGGTAGAGGGGTCCTTGCAGCCGACGCCACGCCACTGCGGCGCACTGGTTTAAAGAGACGTGAGAGAGATTAAAACAAGCAACTAGACTTTCAATTTTGCCACTAAAATTCACCTAATAAAGTATTTCACCCATGCTGTCATCTTAGAATTTATTCTAAGTCTGTCACATTGACAAAAATAATACCAATACAATTCAAAAAACATCATAAACATCAGCTTTACCCACTGCTATAAGACATTTAAAATAAGTCGGATTATCTTAATTTTTTAATTTCGTGGCTGTGGATATCAAGCTTTTTTGGGTATATCTATCGAACTCTGTCTTTTGAGTACAGTTAGAAAGAATCAGCTACATAGGGCGTGATGACAAGCACGTCACTTTCTGCGTAAATAACGCACTCGCTATCGAGCTAACGCTAACGTTTTTAAACCCTACGTACGTGTTCAATCGAAATCTATTCGACGCCCGTTTACTCGCTCGCTATCGACTGTAGTAACGTTACGTTACTTTTCGATGCCAACTCATGGTAGCGCTACTGATGTTACAGTGAAGTGACGTTTGTTTTAATTCGAGAGATATTGACATGCACTGTAGATTGTGCTGTGGCTACGTAGCCTTTTTTCATTTTCAATAGCGAATTGCGCTCTCGTTGATTGTTCTAGTTAAATAGTGGAACTTTTAATAACCTATTTTTTAGGTGTATTTTATGACATTGGGTTACTGGAATTGTTTTCATTTGACCTTTGACTATGAGTGTTAAATGTTTTTTAACGCAATTCATCAGCAATCGAACGTCGATCGATCTCTTACAATTAATATTAAATTCATCATCATTATCATCATCATCATTTCAGCTAATAGACACCCACGAACATAGGCCTCTCCACACAGATTCATTTACACGGTCTAATTAAAATTATATAATATTATAAGGTCGTATTTATTTGTCAGGTTATTTGCGTCAGAGTTCCCTCATCCAAAGAAAAAAATATAATTATCGTTGATAAACTGTGGTTGTGGGCGTTGTGCATTCCAAAATACCTAACAGCTATTCCATACTACATTTGCCTGCGAGTTCGCAGGAACTAACGCAAATGCAAGCTTAAACGCCATTTTGATACTTGTACCTTTGTATTTGTCATAATTGCTACTAATGAACTAACGAACAATTGTTGCGAACGTTTCACCTTTAATCTGCTTACGTACGGCGATTCAGCTTGCAGTTACATTTAGAATCGACAATAATTTCATTTGCTGTTTACTTACCTAAATTCTTTAGATTTTTTTTCGAATTATTAAACCTAATTTTTAGTTAAACATGGCTGACATTAACAAAGTAAAAAAAAGTCATCCAAATTAACAATCAAAAGAATCCAAGTTCATACAGCCAGCTTCAATCTAATTGTTATCGATTCTAAATTCGAATTTCAAATCGTCGCGTCCGTCCCGAAAATTCCCTTGTGTGCGTGTGGTTACGTGTACGTATGGTTCTTTATTGGGTCGCAGCGAGATCGGCCGCGGCGCTCCGCTCGCCACCAGGCAGGACCAACAGGCGACTCACGCGGAACGAGAGTCGATACCACTCGGGTGAGTCATTACACTATAAAGAACCTATCACTGTCTTAGCGCGCTCATTGGTGTGATGTCATTTTCTTTGGGTTGCGGAGAAGGCAAAGGTAATCCTTGCGGCTTTGGTTTTGTATAAAACTTCTTTTTGTCTTGGTGTGTTTTTCCTTTTTTTTCTTGATATTTATTTAAGTATTATTATATCTAACGATTATAAACCTTATCTACGAATGTATTGCTGGTGTTTATGGTTGGGTGTGTCTATTTTCTAAGTTTCTAACGTTCTCGTAACACGGCAGATTTGAATATAGGTGCACCAGGAAATAATTATGTTTGTTTATTCGTACTTATTTAGCTTGGTTCAGTGTCGACTAATGCGTCTTGTAGACAGGTCTGTCCGGTGGGACGGGTTCAAGCCCCTACTTTCTATATACTCATTGATTTTTATGCAGAAATAGAAGAGATATGAGTGTATTCTAGATTGCATGATGGTTATAACATATGATAGGCTAAAAAATATTTATATGAGACTGCCACCCAGCAATATTGCAAACTTATCAGTGCTACATATTGGACGAACTTTTCACAAAAATCGGACCGTATGCGTGTCGTAAACATTTGAATTAAAATTTTAAGAGCTCCCTGTATCGTACGTAAGTAGAACTGGACTCATCGTACAAAATGTCAGAAAGGTTAGGATCGCAATTGAGAGCCCGTCATCAGATTATACAAAAGGTGTCCAATATATTTTTTATGAAATTTTACGATACGATACGTCAACGAAGTTGCTTCGTGCTATTCGTTCGATACGATTTCTAGAAAAGTCCATGGTAGGCCTACTAGTTAATCAGTGCCCGGGGCTCAGAGGCCCGCCACTCGTTACGTATTCATTGCATTTTCGCCATTGCCTCTCGCTATTGAACCAGTGTGGACATTTATCTAACTGGAAAATATGGAAGGAAATCTGTAGCTCATAATTGTGAACACGTGAAAACGTATCCTGATAAATGTCACAATTCCTTTTTGAGCTTATCGATTGGTAAATAATAATAAATAAACTTTATTCCATAAAACCATATATCGGTCAATATATAATTCCATAAACATTACAATATTTTGTTACGCACGTTGCGAACCATTACATAATTATTAATTTAAATAACGTATTCTTCATTAGATTAATTAATTTTGACAGTAACGAACAAATGAACACACATTTTCCTAATTTGAATTTAGATCATCTCTATTTGTTTTTAGGGTTCCGTAGTTTTAATGGTACCAATACCAGCCAGATACAAAATCTTTTCTCAACATTTCAAAGAAGACCGGCGAGAGCAGTCTTCATGTTTTCCGAAACCATACATATTTGGAAACATACTAATTAAACTAAGCAACAAAATGTTTATTTTATCTTATTATAAGTATATTTTTGAAAGCATGGAATAAAAAGTTAAATTATTTTCAATTTGCAAACAATTCAGTGAACAAAACTCACATCACAGAGGAAAAACGAAACGTTGAGTCAATCATAACGTCACTTTGATAGTTAAGATATTTGACATCTTTTTAAATTGTTTTAAATGTGTGATCTATTCATTTACGTTTTCGCGTATTTTCTGGACTTTTGAGTTTATTGATTCAACCTAGACAACAGCATTTCCCTGGATTTGATTTCCAAGTGATTTGGTTTATTTAGTATAATGCCGCTTCGATGTGTCCATTGTTCTTTGCGTCTTGCTTGATCGAAAAAGACGACACCGTTTATCCAAGGAAAGTGCAGAGACGATGGAAAGAAGAAGCCAATAGTGAAATACTCTCTGCATTTAATAGTATTGAACCATAATATGTTTTAAGGGCCAGAATAAAATCTCGATATTCGGGCAGCAGGTCATACTATACATACATAGTAGTAGATAGAGCAATTCAAGGACGACAAGCTATTTTAGGGTAATAATGTTATTGTGTTGCAGGTAAGCGAACAGTTGGTTGCTGTTCGCATTCTATGAGCATATTATGGTATATGGGGTTTGCAAGTCGACGGGGTAATATAGTACCTCCTGCAGCCTTTTTAGACAATTTGTTATGTACTTAATTGATTAAATGACGTCATACCTACACATCCGAAGTTTGTTTTACCATACCTTTATAACGCTGATGTAAACATGCAACATTATGTACTTATAAATAATCGTTGAGTACACATGTAAGGTAGGCGCGCCTGACGGACTATGAATTTGTAAGCACGAGTTCATACTCGTGCTTACAAATTCATAGTCATCATTCATAGGATCATTCATCGATTTATCGAGTGCCATTTATAGTACGTTAAGCATCAGTAGCACTACCATGTTTTTTTTGAGCAGACAGATCACCTGATGGTAAGCGATTGCCGCCACCCATAGACACCTGCAACACCAGTTGAGTCACAAGTGCGCTAGTAGCACAAAATCTAGTAGTGCGAGTGCAAGTTTGAAATACTCAGAAATACTATCCTCGCTACCGAAAACTATCGCTTTGTCTCTTTCATTATGATGCATTTGAAAGAGACAGAGCAATAGTTTTTTTTTTTTTTTTTTTTTGTTCACGCAGAGTGAATGCCGCCTTATGCACACCCGGCCGCTGGGAGACGACCAGGTAGTGTGGGGCTCTCCCCTGGATTGGGCCTCTGCTAATCAGAGGCCGTTCAAGGGCATACCCACTAAACACTCTGCGACGTTTCCCGGCAAATCCAGGCTCGGGGTGGGAAAGCGGGAAATAGGACGAACCTCATCACCGCAGACCCACCCATGGACAGCAAGGCACGCCAGTACGGCCTCTTTCCGACTCCCGGGGCTTAAAGCCCCCAGAGCAGCTCCCACTGCCCTCCAACAAAGCCCCAACCGGGCGGCGCCCGCATCGCTGGATTGCGATACGGGCGTCGCGGGCATGGGCTCCTGCAGAACTCTCCACAAACCCACACCCTGCTGGCTGCAGGGCAAGGTGGGGGAGAGTGCCTGCAGGCTTCCAAAAAACTGCCCCACCAGACAGCCCCACGGCCGGCTACGCTGGATTGCGCAGTCGGTCGCTGGGCGGAGAGGTGGGGTTAGCCGGCCTTTGCCGCATCCCACTGGCTGTGGGACGCAGCGCAGACCAGCAACTAAAGACCCCCACAAAAGATGTGGGGGGTGGCGCCCGAAGGCGCCCCACTCGGTGGGGCCCACGTCAAGGTGCGCCCAAAGTGGAGGAGATCCTCACAGGGCGCCGGACAGGGCCCCGGCCCAGACAGAGCTGGGCCTCAAAGTGCAGCTGTCAGCCGTCGGGTAGCAATATGGCGATAAGCCAATTGCTACCCGCCGTTGCCCAGGGACACCAGGACCCCTCCGGTAGCAGTTCCAAACAGAAAGAAAATACTACCGGGGAGGCCACACGAGGAGGTCGCCGCACCGTAGTCCCCAGAGCAATAGTTTACGTTATGTCAGTTTTCGATGTCAACTCATGGTAGCGCTACTGAAAGCCACTCAGTAACATTGACAGGGGGGCGTTGTACGATATTTTTTCTTCTATGGGAAAATGTCAATCAACACTGAGTCACTGACACTTGTGAGGAAAATACGATTTTCCGACATTTGCCGAAAACCTTATGTAGGTATGACCCTTGAACGACTATACTTTGTCGGCCCTATACCTTTATAATCCCATCTTTAGAAAAGTGGCAACAATTTCCTTTTTTCTTAGTTGAGTGTTCTTCTTTAAGTATTATTAATTGTTTTCTAGGCACGGGACCTCTAAACCGCAGACTGAAAATACATAGAACTTCGCCGGACTCCTTTGGAAACACTGCTTAGACACACCACAGAGAGTAAAGCAAAACCAGTCACATGATAGTAATGTATGGAACGAAGTCTTATTTTGTCTGTCCGATATTGGCTCACTTTGCATGGCGCGAGCCACGGAGAGCGAGAAAAACTCCGGACATTCCGGCGAAATTGAATTTTTGACCGGATTGTTTGCCTACTGATTGATGCAAAAGGCTTAGAACCTAATTGCAGCTTTTTTCCGGGAGAATAGGCAGATAAAATTTTCAATTATGTGCTTATGTGTATTAAAATAATTTCTTAGCAACAGTTTCTATTGTTTGCATAACGTTATCGAATGGTAAGTATGCTTATGAACGAGTCCACGCCCTTCTTTTTATTTATATACTAGCTTTGACCGCGGCTTCGCTCGCTTCGCCACATCCCTGAAATGGGGATTAGAAAGGAGTAAAATGTAGCCTATCCCTTCAAACTATCTCCACTTAAAAATCACGTCAATTCGTCGCTCCGTTTTGCCGTGAAAGAATGACAAAAATACAGCCAGACAGACACACTTTCCTTATTATAATATTAGTGCGGAAGTACTCATTGATTTTTATACAGTTAAGAAACATGAGTGTAAACATTCCATGGAAATACTTACATAAAGAAATAAACCTACATCTAGTAGACATTTGTAAAATACTAGAAATGTTTGATTCCTCCGATAAGCATCTTACATCATATTTACAAGGCATTCAGATGGAAATAAGATACTTTTGAAGTACGAGTATAGTCTGCTGCGGAGCGCTGCGTTTCACTACGAGCCACTGGAGAAAAGTATTTTGCTAAGGAAATATATTTTATATTCAAAACGCACTGAAGCTGAATTCAGTTTTGTTAGCCTATTGAATCTAAAAGTCCGAGCTATTCTGTAACCTAGTTTTGGCATTTCAAAGGAACAGTGGTAAAAATAATTTGAACTTATCTGAAAATCTCCTCCATATATATTTTATTTAATGTATATCAATATAATATATTATTATTATTTTACACCGCTAAAAATTTTCTGATTCGCCCAATGGTTGACTGGTAGAGAATGCTGTAAGGCATTAAGTCCGCCAATTGTACTTTTTACTTTGTGCAATAAAGAATAAATAAATAAATAAAATCTAAGACAACTAACGCCAGATGGAGTGACGATCTGCGTCAAAGGGCAGGCCTTCACTAGATCGTCGGTCCACCTGGTGGGAGGCCTGCCACGGCTTCAGCCTCCCGTTACCACTTGGACCACGCAATTATTTGGGCTGTCTGCCTGCGAGTTTGGATCTTCTGCGGATCTCATCATTTCTGAGTTTCTGACACGGTCAAGCAAGGAGTTTGAGAAGCGATACTCGATCGGGCAGTTCAACAGATGGCAGCACCGTCCGAACTGTCTTCCATCTGGCGAGGGCAATCCTCTTACCGGAATCGATGTTATTTTTCATTAAGTTTTGAAACAAGTTGCCGTTTCAATGTTACTCTATTATTCACAAGTTATTCTACCTGACTTCGCTCAGATATGAATGGGGCGGGCTCGGTTGGGTTTTCCCGCTTTTGTTGTTATTCTTGTTACATTACTTTGGCCGCTGATTCTTATGAGTTGATTGATATAGCCCCAGTGACTTGTGTTCATTCATTCATGGCTTATGTGTCTGGCAGGAGAGAGGGGGGAGGGAGAGGGGAAGGAGGGAAATATCTTTCGATTGCGGGCTTATGTGTCTACGTCTTATCTTATGCCAAGCTAAGCGATACTTTTTTGAACTTTGTTAGTGTTGTTACAAATAGTTGTTTGTATTATGACCAAAACAACATTCGTGGAGAAGGTTGCAGCTAGCTGTCTGCAATCTCCTACACTTTGTTTTTTGTTAAAATACACGTGTTTTTCTCGGATTTACTTAACAACATTCACATGCATGAATTTTGATGTATGTCTCACCAAAACATTAATTCCGCGTACATCGTTTCAATGGAACAGTTTGTATTCATCAAGCGTGTTCCTTCTTGAAATGTCGAATCTGTCTCTGCTCTCGCACATTATGCATGGGTGGACGGAGTGCCTGTGGTCGCATGCCATTTTGTTAATAAAATCTATACTATTTATAAAGAGATACATTCTATAGACGTCGACAAACCTTATACAATACAAACCGAAAAGACGACTAGAAACACTAGCGCGATGCAATCAACTACCAATGACATCTATTGGCAAAACGATGTGAGGGCGAGTCACTAGTTAATTATATAAAGCTAAATTATATAACAAAAGGTTGTGACACTAATAAAATTATCAAATCTCTGGACAATCGTAAATCACATTACATATTCGACAAATGTCGTTTAAATAAGTCCTCCCGTTTCTTAAATGGCTTATAAATGCGAAATTCTTCTATCGTCCACGTCCGCCCGTAGTCTGAACAAAGTCTAGACATAATATTGACTGAGAACCGAAATGCGGGGGAGTAAACAACTTGCATTTTTATTGGGCAAATCGAATTTCCAGATGACTGATATTCGAAGTGACGCGACTGAAACGACTTTCACTCGAGTGAAATTGCAGAATTACATTGAGGTAATTACCTCAATGCAGAATTATGTGTTCGAGAAACTAAATGTACAAGTTCTACCAACTTCTGTCGATGCAAGGGCCGTGGTATCAAGGCCCCTTCCTTCCTTGCTTCCCGATTCAAACTATTGAATTCACCATAATACTCGTACATGACACCCAAATACTCAATTACTTTTACTTTTAAAAATCCTATTACTATTATAAAGGCGAAAGTTTGTTTGGATGTATGGATGTTTGTTACTCTTTCACGTAAAAACTACTGAATGGATTTAAATGAAACTTTACCACAATATAGCTTATACATCAGAATAACACATAGGCTACAATTTTTGAGGTTTCTGCGAACCTGAAGTACGCGGTCAGTACGAAGTCGCGGGCAAAAGCTAGTAGCTCATAATTAAGGTATCTTCGTCATAACATTGATTTAAAATGAGATGTGATATTTGATCACCTTCCAAAATTAATGAGCGTATGAATATTCAAGTGTCAGATGATCTGGCCAACTTACGCAGCGATTTGTGCGTCGGATGTCTCGACCGCCGATGCCAAACTGTCTGCCGTGCTACTCACAGGTACAGGTGTAGAGTTACTGACTCGTAGGAAATGTTATACACGGCTTTGAGATAGACGGTTTTGATGCCGGCCGTCGTTAATTCATGATTTTGACGAGGTCTGAGTAAAGTATCAGCCTATATACTGTCCCACTGCAGGGTAATGGACTCCATCGCGGCATCGTAAAAGTCAAGCTCTCTAGGTATCTGTAATGCTAATTATAGTTATAGTTTGTAAAATTCATTGGAAATTTCATGTATTTAACATGAAATTATGAGTGATATGATTATGATATACATATCAAAGTATACAAAACTGGCAAATTTCCTCAATCGACTCTCATCTTACTGTCAAACGCATTAGGTTGAATATCAATTGAGGAAATTTGTCAAGTTGGGGTAACCTGATGTGTGGCTGTCTGTAGGTACCTATATAACAGGAGACCAACTAATTTGTGAAGTATCAGATAGGTAACATAGCGTATAAACTTTGTAATGCTACAAAATTAAGCAGGAAAACAATTTGCAAAGGAGATTATTAACAAAAATAAGTTATTAATTTCAGCATGCGAGCAATATGGAACTTTTGTTATGAAACTATTTTCATAAACGTGACATTTAATTAGCTTTAAACAAAGTTTCCGCGCGATGCATACAAACTCCTAAACATACAAGTAAATATAAATATATAAGTTTGTCGTTCATTATTCACGATCCCTTTAGCGCAGTGGTTTGAGCGCCTGTTGATACGCAAAGTCGCGAGTTCAATTCCCGCATCAACATAAAAGTTTGTTGATGAAACAGATATTTGTTTATGGTTTGTGTACCTGTGATCCCTTCGTTGTTTCTGGCTTCCAATAGTACAGTCGACTCCAAAAATATGTATACACTTTAGGACCCTGTCACAATACATTATCTATAAGAACTACTTTTACTTTGTTATTCATATGTATTGTGACAAGGTCCTTAAGTGTATACATATTTTTGAAGTCGACTGTACAAGGGAAAACTTTACCTTGTGTTACTATACCCAATGACATACGCAGCATTGGCGCCATCAGTAAATTCATACCTTTATGTATATTGAGTAAAAATACATAGAAAACCAAACATGCTGTTCCAATTTTGGAAATATAATGTCCGTGTACATCAGTATGTTGTGCTTTTAGGGCCTCGCTCACCACCTCCGAGTAAAGTGTCAAGTAATTTAATGTCAATTATAGTGGGTTCGGAGAAAATTGGCCCCTGATATTTCTATTGAAAAAGATATTTTATATGAAACTAGGCCGCGGACCAGGGGCCAATTTTCTTCGACTACTATAATTGACAAGTAAATTACTTGACACCTTACTCGGGGGTGGTGAACGAGGCCCTTGGAGTAATTTTTTGCTTACTTCCTGTTGCTCCACATGCAAGTTAGATCATTAATCAAGCCAAAAAGTTTTAAACTCACTTGATATTGGTAGTGCGCCCCTACGAAGTGTTTCAAAAGAATTTTTAACTAGGTGCTAAGAAAATATTTTGCTGCTAGAATACAAAATTAGATTCTACAACGAGCTTTGCGAAAGCTGCTCCAAATAAATGATCAATATTAAGAGTGTTTATAAAATCAAATTCTTTTAATCTTGTGGGAGAGCCATGCTTCGGCATGAATGGGCCGGCTCGACCGGAGTGATACCACTGCCTCATAGAAAACCGGCGTGAAGCAGCTCCTGTGCTGTGTTTCGCCGAGTGAGTGAGGGTACCGGAGGCCCATCGGGGGGGAAGGGGATAAAAGGTTAGCAGCGCACTTGTTGCATGTGTTCATGGGCGGCGGCTATTGCTTACCATCAGGTGATCCGCCTGCTTGTCTGCCACCTATCACATAAAAAAAAAGAAAGAACTTTTAACCCCCCGTTCGCTTTCGCCGAAGAACAAAATCCGATCTCTTGTATTATACGTATTGCAAATCGGACTTAATTCTTTGGAGCAGTTGCGTTGGTCCAGTGGTTCAAGTACCAGACCAAGATCTCAGGGTATAGGACTTACAACAAACTGGACGTTACGCCCAAATCGACGTTCCCCCTCCCTTTCAGAGGCGCTGTGCGCGGTTTTGCTTGAAAGTGACAGATATAAGTATTCTCATTCGTCACGGGACGTCTTCATTATGAAATGAGCCGTTGAATTGAAATCAATGTCCCGTTATGGATAAAAATCATAAAGGGACGGCTTCGTTATAAGCCATATGGGTTCGAATCGCGGGTTGATCAAGAAGTATGTTTTGGAATTTTTCGATTTAGCTCTGATTTGTGATCACACTGATCACCAATCCGCAGGGTAGTTATTAATAGTAGCCATGGCTTCATTTCTATGACGGAGGGCCTTACCCTGCAGTGAAATAGTATGTAGGCCGATACTTACTTTGAAAACTTCAGCTTTCTGACGAAGGGAAAAATTCCAACGGTATAGTTCAACGTTTAATATGCAAATGCTCCCATGTGTGAACAGCCTTACGCAGTATAGTCGACAAAGACTCCTGTGTCCCAAGAAAAGCTGACTCCGCAGTACACAAAAGAGTCTCCTCTTTAATTTTAGGTTGTACACCTTTGCAGTGATACTATAGTGTTCAACGAACTGAATTCCTCTCATTATAAATAAAATGACCTTAATAATGTTAATGTTTTCGTGGGAGAGCCATGCTTTGGCATGAATGCCGCAGTGACAACCGTTGTGACACAGTGCCTGCGCTGCATTACAGTTCGTTGCCAGGTCGTCAGTTCTCGTGATTGGGCTGACATGCGCGTCACGAGATAATTTGTCGACACTCGTATTTTGTCGGCGCAAGTTGCATCTCGCTCACCTGACTGAGCGATGAGCGGGATAGAAGGATGCGCTCTCGCGAACGAGTGTCGACAAAATTTTGTCGCGCGCGCATTAGGCCTAATGGAAAACCATAGAGGAAATTACGCGAAAACTAGACCTAGAATCTTTTTTCGATTAATAACACAAGCAAAAATTGGGGGCCAGATTTCTTGTGTCAAAATCCAGTGTGAATTTTTAAGCGATATTGCCATGTTTTTTCATCGCGAAAATCACGAGAATGAGGGCTTAATTTGATTATTTAAAGAACACGTCTCATAACGAATGAGGATATACCCGTCACTTTCAAGCAAAAGCGCGCGGCGCGTCAGATAGAGAGATTAACTCGTACGGCCACTTCAAATTCGACCCTCTAGCATGACTTTTTTTCATTTTATAACTATAGCAGATATAGTTCGCCTAACCAAATTGCAATAATGACTGACCCACATACGCGTAGTGTTTTTAGTTCACGATTTACGATTAAACGGTTACGGTTTGTAAAGTTTCAATCTTCTCGTCCTTTAGTATTCTTTAGCACGTTTGCAAGAATGCCTCAAGGATCTAAAAGCCTTTTTAATCTCGAAACCAGAGAATGCTCTGCGAGAACTTCACCGGAGGCATTCTACTCACACACTAACATACATACATATATATATGTATAGTACTTACTCGTATGCCTGTATTACCTGAAGAGCAGGCTCTTTGCAATATTCATTACTTAAGTATATTTATAGCTAGTTTCAACTAAAAATTATAGAGTACTAGCGGCCGCCCGCGACTCCGCCCCCGTAGAAAAGTAACTTTTTACCCCCCTTTCAACCCCTTACAACCCCCTTTTCGCAATAAAAAGTAGCCTATGTCCTTTCTCAGGGGCTAGATTATCTGTATACCAAATTTCATCTAAATCTGTTGAGTAGTTTTGGCGTGAAAGAGTAGCAGACAGACAGACAGACAGACAGAGTTACTTTCGCATTTATAATATTAGTATCGATTTTACTACTCTCAATCAAGATGGTAATCAAGAATAATTACAATTTATAACAAAATATAGGCACGTACGTACAAAAGTACCAAGCAATAGTATAAAATAATATTTTTTTTTGTTAAATATACTTATTACGTCTTGGTGGTTCAAGGTCATTTACAAGTATGTCATTTTTTAAGTTTCTAATTGAGCAAGCTTAAACTCAATTCTTATTAAATTATAAAACTTGGCCTAAAGTCTTGGCTTAAAACTGATGCCGTCCCTTTTATTTTAAGGCTCAATTCAAGTTATAATTTTCTAAACCATGACTAACTTTAAACTCCGGTTTGTAATAGGGGTATATTTCACAACTAGCGGCCGCCCGCGACTTCGTCCGCGTGGAATAGTAACTTTTTACCCCCCTTTTAACCCCTTACAACCCCCTTTTCGCACTAAAAAGTAGCCTATGTTCTTTCTCAGGGTCTATATTATCTGTATACCAAATTTCATTTAAATCCGTTGAGTAGTTTTGGCGTGAAAGAGTAACAGACAGACAGACAGACAGACAGACAGACAGACAGAGTTACTTTCGCATTTATAATATTAGTATGGATGTACAATCGGATACAAAAATATCGAACTGAGATAAACCTTGCCACTGCCCACGCTAAATGTAAAGTTTATAAATTATAGCAGGTACTAACACCAGTCTAATGCAAATAGTTTCGACGATAGTTGTACTCGTAGTTTTAGCTTACGACTTTAATGCTCCGTTCTCAAACTGGGTGTATACTCCAGGGCAGGGTTCTCCTAGTAGTTAGAGCACGAATACAATAAATGTGCTGATTTACCTACTGCTAGAGACTACTATGCTTCCTTCTAGAGAGAAATGAGGTGATTTTCTTTATTTTTTTTCTCGCACACCGCTTAGCAACTTCGCACAACTCTGGTAGAAAACCAGCCTAAAACGCGCGAAAAAAGCTAATATTCATTTGTTTTTCTAATGTGCTTTGGTTTTTCTTATTTTCATTTGTTTTTTTTTATGTTCGTCCGTTACTTTCTATAATAAAAGTGCAAAAGTGCATCTTTTTTTCTATTTTTAATCAAAATGCCACTCAAAAATAGAAATATCTGTAAATGAAAACTCTCCAGTTAATTTTCTCAAAACGCATACCAGTATGTAGCTTTTACGCATTGCGGTTAAGTTCGATAAATAGGTATTTAAACATTGCTTTCGTGAACACACTGTTATTTATAATCAATGTTGCTATAATAATAAATGTTCCTGTTCACATTGGTAATAAAATCACTTAAATTTTTTTACTCGCTTTAACTATTTTAAAATCGATTTGCCCATCGGCAATACGAAAGTTATTGGGGCGAATTTCGCGTTTATAAGTTTATTTTTATTCTGCCTCTCAATTTCTTTCAATATGGTGTACATCATCCATATGAAGTACGCAAAAATAAAAATTTTCCATGTTCCGAGAAGCTTGAAAATGGATTTTCCGTTTAACGTTTATTGAAAATTTTAACATTCGGATTTTCTAGTTGATCGAAATACTTTTTCGTTTTACTTTATGAGTGAGTCTGCTTGTTCCCATAACTTGTTTTTGTACAATTCCCATAGGATTTTGTTTAGAAGTCATAACTCTAAAACAAAAATATATACCGAGTTACTACTTGAAAAACTTCTCTATTTACCGCAACGCAATATAGGGTGTGAACATTTACATCCCTTTAAGCAAATCAATATTTCATTTCACCACGTGTTCTACCAACCATCCTTAGCAACATTTATTCTATGACTCTCGGAAATTCGCATTAGTCTAAGATCCGTAGAACATCGACCTTCACCGAGCTGATAATCGAATGAAATATCCTTTATGACAAATTTTATATACTAGAAAATATATTAAAAATAGGTTTGCTAAAAAAAATCCTGGACAGACTATTTTTAATTAATTTTTTAAAAATAATATTTAACTAAATTTAATATTTAATAAAATTTTCATTCTTACTTAAAGTATAAAACGTATAGAATGTGCCGCCAATTTTTTTATTATCATTTCAAGTGAAGGTAAACTGCCATCGACATACCTGTTTATACCTGACAACCGAGTTCTCTGTCCAGGTAAATAATAGACAACCCAATGGCGGCACATTCTATACGTTTTATACTTTAAGTAAGAATGAAAATTTTCTTATTATCTTAATGTTGCAAAATTTAGTTAAATATTTTATTTTTAAAAAATTAATTAAAAATAGTCTGTCCAGGATTTTTTTAGCAAACCTATTTTTAATATATTTTCTAGTATATAAAATTTGTCATAAAGGATATTTCATTCGATTATCAGCTCGGTGAAGGTCGATGTTCTACGGATCTTCTACTACATGTAAAAATTTAAAATTGTATGTGGAGTTGAAAAAAAAATCGATGAAGAGTCTTTGACCAAATATTTTTCAGAATTGTTTGTAGAACACGTTGTTAAGAGAAGTAAGGGTTCACTGATACTTACAGCCTATATAAATAAATAAAAATTAATAAATTGAGACAACATCACATACATTGTCCTAGTCCCAAACTAAGGTTTTCCCTTGTGCTATGGAAACCAGAAACAACGAAGGAACCACAAACACCCAGACCCAACACAAATGTCTGTTTCATCAACAAACATTTGTGTCGGTGCGGGAATCGAACCCGCGACCCTTACGTCTCAACCGGCGCTCAAACCATTGCGCTAAACGGGATATAAATTCACGTATAGAAACGTGCCAGGTAGGTAGGTACTAAGATAGTCTGTCTACCTGTACTTTTACTCTAATCTTGGAAGGATAATAATAATTTTATTATGATCGCGACTAATATTTGAGAAGCGGTGCCGTGTTCCAAGGCCGAGCGGAATGCCCCGATCGGCTTTCAAGCTACTCTTCTAGTACTTGTACCTAGACCCGACCGTAACACAGTTCCTTGTTATAGTAAGTAGGTAGCTAAGTTATATTCCGATTTAGCAGTTCTATACTCCAAACTGGAATTCAAAACCAAAAAAGCTACGACAGATACGTCACTGTCAAATCTGTTAATATCACTTATGTCATTTTCAAGTGACGTTTTTCAGGTTTCGCCAACCTTTTTGGCATTATTTTTCATATTATGCAGACTAAACTGTCAAGTTTCCATACATTGTTAAAATGTTGTGGGTAGATACCAAATGTTTTTAACACCTGAAGTGTTACAAGCGCAATACCATCTTTGAAAACTAAAATAATTACGGATGGTTAAGTTTTAATTAAAGTGTCTTGTATTTAAATGCAAAAAAGATAATAAAATTATTCTTTTAAATTATAGAATCACAATTACCAATAAATAAATTACACTATGGTACGATCATTTTATTGCAGTAGCAACATTGTAGTAGATTTTTTGGTCTTGAATTACAGTTTTGGGTATAGTCAAAAACTCCAATCAAATTGTGGGAAATGGGAGTTAAATTGTGACATGTGACTCTACTGGTGTTGCAGGTGTCTATGGGTGGCGGCAATCGCTTACCATGAGGTTGCTCGTCCATGCTCGTCTGCCTGCATATCCCATAAAAAAAAGAAAATACGAATTCTGTGTATTATTTGTGTCTCATTTTCACGTAGAATGAAAAACTGAACATTATGAAATTAATTTGAACACTAGTCAACATTGGTCAGCAAATGTTTGTTGCTGCTTTAGTAATTACTGGCCAGTATTTATTGGGTACGTTAAGTTGGGTATGCCCTTGGATGGGCATTTTTTTGCTGACATGTCTAATAACACCCTTACAAAATGTCTATAAATTTAACTGACTAGTAGCGGTTTCACACTCCGGCTACACGATAACGCTAAAAGCTGCCTCTGCGCGCCCGCAGCGATGGCCGAACATGCGCGTAATTCGATTTCTGTCCACGGTCCACGTCGTATGTGCAGCGTGAGGCATACATACGACGTGGGACGTACGAGGGTGATTCGAAAGGCAATCAGTACATGAGTACTGTACAACACAGTTTTTGTAACGATCAGCGGATCATCTGATGGTAAGCGATTGCCGCCCATAGACACCTGCAACACAAGTAGAGTCACGTGCGCTAACAACTTTTAACCCCTTTTCCCCCCATTTGGTATAAGAAAGTAGAAGTCGTTCTTATACATTTATGTATTGTGACAAGGTCCTAAAGTGTATACATATTTTTGGAGTTGACTGTACCCTCACTCGCTGGGAGCGGAATAAGATCAACTGAATCATGGTTAAGTACACGTTTTCGATAAAAGAGGATAAAAGATTGGCAGCGCACTTGTAACTCCACTGGTGTAGCAAGTGTCCATGAGCGGCGGCAATTGCTTACCATCAGGTGATCCGCCTGCTCGTCTGCTATCTATCACAAAAAAAAATGTCCTGAGGGGCAATTTTTGTGCATTTCACATTGAAGTCGCTAGATTCTACTTCAATGAGATTTCATACATTCGTCCATACAATTTTTAAATTCGACTTTGATGTCGAGCGCACGAGAATTTCTCCCTCGCCTTGATATCTTGATCCAGCGAAACGACAAATTACTCGGGCGAACTTCGCTGTACATTGCCTTAAATCTTTAACTATAAGGGTCCTTCCTGAGAATTCTCAATGGATCGTCCTGTATGGGCTGCCCCTAAGAAGATACATAAATTACATCGTACGTTTAGGGGGTGTGGGAGTGGACTTTTGTATGAGACAAGGGATGAGAAGTAAAATCAAAAACTCTATATTAGAACGTGGTATGAATTATATACGAACAGTCGCACGTAGTGTTATCCTTTGTGAGTTTTTCAACTCGATTTTCAATATTATGTGAAACATATTAGGTTCAATAGCAATCGACATTATTGTAACCTAACCTTATAATCTATTTCTATACACAGATGTTTTATCAAAAGGCTTTCATAATAGGTATAGGTATTATGGATAAAACCCCTTTGGTATATTTCATCAACGATATAATAAGCGGAAATAAAAATAAGCTGTACCACACAAAATATAATATTCATGGACTCAGTAATAATGTATAGAACAGTTTCTGTGTGTCAATAAAAACGTGAAAATAATTTGGCGGCGTCATGGCCGCTTATGTCGTAGGGTATGGTATCCAGGTTATGAAACATGGGGACGTTGGTTTTTCAGAAATCAGTTTTCAAGACCGACTTTCTTGGCCAAAACCCTCCTAGGATCGCTGAGAGAAGTAAGTAAGACTTGCTTGAAGCATTATACTTTTAGCAACGGTTTAAATTTTACGAACTTATCTTAAATTGTTACATGTTCTATCACTATAGAGCGGGGAATGTAATATAATTTGTAATCAAGGGAAGAAGTAAAAAACATGGAATTCGATCGACGTAGCTTAACCCATCTCTAATGTACGTCGCCCCAATTACACGTTCCTAATCTAAACATATGTTACGAAAATGTAGTGCGTAACTGCCCGTTGAGTTCATATCTATCTACACGCCACGTGACGGATGCAAATCCTGCCCGAGGCAATGCATCGAGCGTCAGCCAAAGCGGTTAGCTTGATTGCCAGGTGACCCAATTTGCTCATCAATTCCCTGTGGATGGTTTCACACGATACCTGTCAGTTTTTAACTCTATTGAGACAGCTAGTGATTGGATTTTCGGGTGCTTACTCCGTAATCAATTTGAGATGTTCTATTATTTATTATTTATTTTCTATACTATTTATAAAGGGATAAAGTCTATAGACATCGATAAACTTACATACAATCCGAAAAGGCAAAACACTAGCGCATTGCAATCAACGCCCAACGCCATCTATTGGTAGACAGTGGGACTACTGTCCCGAAACGAAATGAGGGCGGGCCACAAGATAACTAATTGAGGGATCCCTCGATTACTCTGCATTGGTTCTAAGATTTTTGAAACAAATGTTTGAAAAATAAATATTGTGAATATTTCCGCTCCGAATCCGAAAATGCCTCTGAAAGTGAAAATGCATTCCATCGTTTGTGAATCTGGCTAATCCCAAGCAACAGGTGTATTTTCAGCATAGTTTTGGACAACAGCTCACGAATTCACGATAAACAGAGAAACCTATAAAATGTGCAAGAATATTTTTATTTGTGACTTCCAGAGAACATTGTATCGGTTTAAATTTATTTGTTCCACTCTCATGTATAACAATCTTCAAATAAATAATTCATAGTTAACCTTTCCATTAGTTTTACACTACTTATTGTCGTATAGTGAGATAAACAGTTTGCTAAAATATCTCTTAATTTGTCGTGAGTGCACATTTAGGATTTTGTCATTATATCCAACGTATTATAATCCCCGTGCTTTGAACCATGAGTTCCTATCTTTGTGTTTTAAAATCTTTTGCCATCAGATCTTTGTCTTATTGCCTCTACGTCGGCCATTGCTGTAGCATTCGCTATGTATAAAATGCCTAGGCAATGTGCAGAATGCCTAGACAAAGTATAAAGCAAATAATATTTCATACATTGCCTAGACGTTTTTGGCACTCTATACATTACCTAGGTATTGTATGAAATGCTGGATTACATTATAATATATTGTGGGTTATATAATTAACATGAATTTGATTCCTATGTGTTTCTAATTATTTTGCGCTTCTGGCGATGTATACGGTATTGATATGATGAGTTCCTGAATACGATATTCAGCTTATTGACATCCGATATCATCACTGTATTATGTAGCAATTAATGGATGGCGATTTGTCGATACTGGCAAACAATACAGTATCATAATACAGTCTGAAACGGTTTGTTGCTGGGATATCCATTGGTAGAATTTGGAAAGAAAGATTTCATACAAGTCTGTCTGTTAATTTTTTCACGCTAATCTCGGAAACTACTTATGGGTTCGAGTGAAACGGCTTTTAAACTTGCTAGCTGTTAAACTCTGGCAACATATGGAGTATTTAAAAAAAAGCAACATTTAGCATCTAACGGAATTTCTAACTAGCTAATAAAGTTGCTGCGGGCGTCCACGGATTTCATTGTTACTTTTGAATTTAATCGTGGACAAGTATAGCGAAACGCTGTACAATAAATATTATGTCTATAATACGAGTACAATAAATATTATGTCTATCTGAGAACCAGTTCTGAGGCTGGTTTTCAAATTCTATAGGGCTTTAGAATTGTATAAAGGCCGCCTGTGAGTCTTTAATGAATGGGCACTAGTGTTATTTACTGTATCTTTTCAAAGTTCAGACTAAAAGTAGAATCATACTTTAATACTGTATGTACTTTTATCATAGACGACCACGAATTAAAGAGAATTTTACAGAGCATGCGCAGTTTCACGTCGGTTTTCTGTAAGACCGTGGCATCAGTCTAGTCGAGCCGGCCCATTCATACCGAAGCGTGGTTCGACCACGGCCTCACCGAAGACCGGCGTGAATCAGCGCTTGCGCTGTGGGCTTATGCGCAAAATGTCTCTTTCGCAGAATGTCTCTCAGTCGCAAAATGTCGCTTTCTCATAATGTCTCTTTCTCAAAAGGTTGCTTTCGCATAATGTCGCTTTCTCAAAATGTCGCGATTAGGACTTTGAAAAAAATTATGTTGTTTGAAGAAAAAAAATGTTTTAAAGTTATTATTATTTATTTATATAATTGTTTTTTATTTAAAGTACACAAATTAAATCATATTCAGATTATCATCATTAATTACCTCATTATCACTACTTACATGTCATATAATATATTTATACTATTTATAAAGAGATTATATATATATTCTATTATGTATACTACGAGTATGTTTGTTTTATTTTAGAATTTATATGATAGTAAAAAAACAAAGATATAAATAAATAATTATAACTTTAAAAAATGTTTTTTCTTCAAAAAACATAAATTTTTTCTAAGTCCTAATCGCGACATTTTGAGAAAGCGACATTCTGCGAAAGAGACATTATGCGAAAGCGACCTTTTGAGAAAGAGACATTATGAGAAAGCGATATTTTGCGACTGAGAGACATTCTGTGAAAGAGACATTTTGCGCATAAGCCGCGCTGTGTTTCGTCGAGTGAATGAGGGAACCGAAGCTCTCCCTCCCTCATCGCCTAAGTGGGGAACGGTTATGGGTATCCGGCATAGCCTTGGACTACCACGACTTTCCCCAGGCGAAAGCCCATCAACACTGTGGGCCTGGCTTGCCCCCCTATTGAGGGGGCGACGGGAATAGCCGGGAACGCCGGGCTATTCCTGTCAGGCATTGGCAGAGCCCTGTTTGATGTCAGCACTGGTGCCCCCGCACCAGTAACTGACTGGCTAGTTACTGACTGGTTTCACTTCGGGTCCCTGCGCCAGCCTAGTTACTTAACGCAAGCGAAGCGAATTGATATTTCAAGTGCAAACATGGAAGGAGTTAAAAGAAATGGTTTTCATTAATACTTACCTTTGCAAAGAAATTAAAAAAAAGTGTTTGTGCATTTAATATTATCGGTCAGAGGTGCCACGAGGAGAGTCGTTTTGTTCCCTTTATTTTACACTGGGAGGGGAAAACGGAAACTTTGCGACTCTGCGGGGATACTACGGAACAGATATTCGTTCGAGTATTCCGTTTGAACGTGTTAAAGGTGAAAATGTGTAACTTATTTTATGTTCTTACTAGCGGCCGCCCGCGACTTCGTCCGCGTGGAAAAGTAACTTTTTACCCCCCTTTCAACCCCTTACAACCCCCTTTTCGCAATAAAAAGTAGCCTATGTTCTTTCTCAGGGTCTAGATTATCTGTATACCAAATTTCATTTAAATCCGTTGAGTAGTTTTGGCGTGAAAGAGTAACAGACAGACAGACAGAGTTACATTCGCATTTATAATATTAGTATGGATAGTATATAGTATATATTATAGTATAAGTATATAGTATTATAGTAGAGTAAAAAGTATAGTAATACCTCTTTATAAATAGTATCCATACTATACGTATGGATACTATTTATAAAGAGGTGAATTTTAAAGGAAACGATAAAGCTTATAGCTAAACGCTATAATAATATGCTATTCTCTGTGATATTGCAGTGATTTATTATAAATCTACTATCTTTTTGTACACTATGGAAGCAATAAAGAATTGAATATTGAATATTGAAACGTTTTCAAGGAATAAAGATGAATTATTACTTTGACATGCTATTAAACTGTTAGCTTCTTTTGATGTTAACAGTACCTATTAGATTCTAAATGAAATAGGTAGGTACTTTTTACATACATATCGTATTCGTATTTCTCAAGCTATTTGATACAACTCTCTGAAAGTAGGAACAGTAAAGTTAAAGGTAATAGCAAAGCATCTCTAAATACATGTATTTCGTGCATTTGTTTATTTAGTTTTTTTAGGTGATAGGTAGCAGACGAGCAGGCGGATCACCTGATGGTAAGCAATTGCCGCCGCTCATGGACACTTAGTTTAGTTTTAGATAAAGATATAAATTACGTCTTCCAAATTTCTATACGAGGTCCAAAATTGATTTATACGCTTCTATAAGCTCATTTTTTACTTTTTTTTATTTAGTAATTGGGGATCAAATTACTTTTGGCAAAGATTTGCCTTCAATCAAATTCAGAAAAAAGTGACATTCACTATTCTTTGCCTGTACCCTTTATTTGTTTCTGAAGTATCAGTTTTATTACGAAAGTGGTCCATGGTAGCCCCGCAGCTGCATGGTGATTATATGAGATTAACTCCTGCACCCGGACTCGCCTCTGTCTGTTATGCTGATTTAGTTAAAATATTATTGCGATTAATTAATTTTCTGCGTTGAAAGACTGTAATGAACTTTCTAGGATTAAATGTTTCCTTTTTGTAGTGCAGTGTAACGAGGTTGACTGAATCGTAGAGGGTTAACGTTGGAGTAGATCGGCGCGGGCGACGGTACGCATAACTGCGCTACAAATTATAAAAACAGAGATCGCCCCACACACACATATGTACTGTGATCTCAGTATCATTCGACATAAGACAGTGACAGACTTTACGAAAAGGATGGCTCGAGCTATCCTTGCATATCAAATAGTTCATTATAGTCATTTTTTTAGCAAAAATATATCCTATCGTGTCTCTTACTTATGTTTATCTCTGTCATTCACTGCGAAACATGGTGACATTACTATATGCGCGCATGAATGTGTGCGTAGTCCGTTTTTATCGCAATATACATAGACAACAATGACATTCCACCTACAATGGACATAGCGCGCCATACAATAACCAAGCGCGAAGATGGCACATGCTCCAAATTTCACCTTATTATGCTTCAACTGATCTGTGTATACATTGCTGTTTACAAACCTGCATGTGTAAACATCTTGACAGATGTATAACTACGTGTCAATCGAAGCTGCATATGGTGATTTACGGAAAAGTTCAGAGCAAGGAATACACGGAGTCGCAACGCTTATTATTTATTTCATCTACTATAGGTGTTTTATCGGTTTGCGTGCACTCATTTGAATTTAATTATATTTTTATATTTATATACAGGGTGTATCTGTGAACGTTTACATCCCTTTAGCCACGTGTTCTACCAACCAGTCTAAACAACATTATTGTGCTATGACTTTTGAAAATTCGCGTACATTTTTTTCATCTTTCCATACAAAGTCGGTCACGTGACTTGGTCATTTTGTATGGGGAGTCAAAAAAATTTTCGAAGAATTTGGAAAAGTTGTTGAACAAATGTTGTTCAGAATGGTTGATAGAACACGTGGTTAAAGGGATGTAAATGTTCACAGATACACCCTGTATAGGTAACTGATTCCATGATTTTGTTTAAAGAAATGATCCGTAACTCGAAAAAATTATAATAATCCAATTATTGTACCAAGATCGCAATTTTTTTTTTACTTTTTTGATCTTGCAATGTTTGTATGTTTGTTTGTTTGTTTCTTATTACATACATATCGTATCAGTTTTCCCCGATTAAAATTAAATTTTGCATTGACATGGTAAGTTAGGTAATGTCATGCTAAATCCAATATGGTAAATACAAGACCCTTTTATAAAAACTTAACCATCTGTATTTTTAGTTTTCAAAGATGGTATTGCGCTTGTTATACTTTAGGTGTTAATAACATTTGGTTTCTACCTACAACATTTTAACAATGTATGGAAACTTGACAGTTTAGTCTGCTTAATGAGAAAAATAATGCCAAAAAGGTTTGCGAAACCTAAAAACGTCACTTAAAAATGACATAAGTGACTTTAACAGATTTGACAGTGACGTATCTGTCGTAGATTTTTTGGTCTTGAATTCCAGTTTAGAGTATAGTTACTTTTTGTGCATTTCCCATTATCAAATAAAAGGGTTTGTTATTGCTAAAACAAAATTACTTTTTTTGTGCGTAATAATTTTATTTTAATGATATCAATGCGAAAAACTGGAACCTGAAAACTTTCCATTACAACTAACTTGCGCCACTTCTCTCTCATAATCTCATGGACGTAGGTAGTGGAAAGCTAAAAAAAACAGCTATCGTATTAGTTAGTGACCTGCCATAATCTCGCTCGGGTGAAAAAACTAACAAAAGAGCGACTCCATAGTTATCATTGACACACGACTAATCAAAAGTATGCCTAGGCATAATTTTCAAGTTCCGTTTACAAGGCGCAGATGCGAAGTCCATTGTAGGTGGAATGTCATTGATAGACAAGCATCCTTCTCTAATTATTTTGTGACTTGTGATATTTTTAAGAAAGTGATTTTCAGGTACAGGGTTACCGGGACAGCCATCCCTTGTTGTAATGTAGTGTCTTACTGCTGGGTACATATGGTAGCGTACGAGTACATAGTATTACAGAGTTTACCTATGTAGCAAGTTGTACATTTGCCTTTGTGTAATCCATCGTACCCTAAGGGCTAGGAAATCGATTAAATCTAGACGAGCGAACTTGATTGATAGGTTCAGTTTCTGCAGAACATTTAGTAACTTCTGGACCATCAAAATTACTTTGATTAATAAAAGGTTGTTTGAATTAAAACTTAATAATAACAATTTGTTATACATAATAATTTCTAACAAATGAATTGCCAAAGAGTTATTGGAATTTAAAACCAATTACCTATTATGGATTATGGTCTAAAAAGATCACATAAAAAAATTTAATGTTGTGACGGCATTTTCGAATAATACCTATAGCTATAACTACTAATGACACCGTAGTTAAGATGACTTTTTCAGACGATTTTTTTGTGTATCTAGCTAGACACATTCCTATTTCATGTTAGCAGATCTTCGAACATAATATTATCTCTAAATACACTAAAAGGGTAGTAAACTGTCGGAAGCCACTCAAAGTCACAGTCACTCAATAAAACGCAAATGTTAGCGTTTTATCGACCTACGGAGTCTGCCGAGACAACTCTTAACGAAATCGCAGAATTTTAGAGTCCATTAGGTTTGAAGCAAATTGTTCGCGTGCTTTTAAGCCCGTTGTTGCCCGTCGAGGTGACACAAGAGAGAAATATAATAGGAAAATGTCGCTTCCCTCTACGATCACGGATTAATAACGGGTTTTAATCGGAAAACATTCCCGGGTAAATTCTTTTAGGGTTCAGTGCGCACGCGTTCAAAATAATACTCAGTTTTTATGACAGTTATGAAAATGGTATAGGTATACTCTGATTCATAATCATGTAAAGTAAACTGACAGATGTCAATGTGTCATCCCCATACATTATCACTCAAACATGCAAAATGTCAAAATGCATAGAAACTTGTCATTTTCATCTGTCAGTTTACTTTACATGATTATGAATCAGAGTATAGGTGCAGTGGTTGCTCAGTATTTATATACGTGCGCTTTTTAGATCCACTTGCGCGTCAGGATTAAACACTTTAATCTCGAATTATTCGTTAACACGAACCAAATTTTTACATTGTCTTGCGCCATTTCGGATTGGCATTTAACATGGCAAGGCATTTTTTTAAGTATAGGAGAGCCACGCTTCGGCATGAATGGGCCGGCTCGACCGGAGTGATACCACTGCCTCACAGAAAACCGGCGTGAAGCAGCCCTTGTGCTGTGTTTCGCCGAGTGTCTGAGGGTACCGGAGGCCCACTCAGGAGGGAAGGGGATAAAAGGTTGGCAGCGCTCTTGTAACTCCACTGGTGTTGCAAGTGTCCATGGGCGGCGGCAATTGCTTACCATCAGGTTTGCTACCTATCATATAAAAAAAAATACATCGGGGATGTTAAATTAGTTACTATCACAGAATAATCAATTAATCTTCAACATCGGGCGCAAGCGGACTTTAAACGGAAGTTCTTAGGTTGGTATCACCTTTTGTTTAACTCAAATCTGCACATGTGGGTGCATGTGGTGAGAAAAAACATTCTACAAGGTTACCGTGGTTTTATGGTTTTAACTTTTCATAGTTTTGTAATTACCCAATCTTGGATCATAGTCAAGAAAACCCCGAGCTAGCCAATGTCGGGGACAAAGCGATTTGGACGCACCAATTCTGTATTATACGCGTTCTCTTTTAAATCTTATCATTGTGTGATCATCATTATTACAGCCGATGTTCTTCACTCGAGTCGGTTTCGTGCCGCCAGCATCCAAGGAGTTTCCGCGACCTTCGTCGGCCACCATAGATCTGGCAGGGTGACAGGCACCATACGACTCGTTATATGAATTTAATATTTTCCTTACACTTCCTGAATTACCCACTGCAGAGTATTAAAATATAAACCTCCTTTGGGTTCGCCACAAAACGTTGCCCTGAAGTTCTGAGAACCGACTCAAACTTGACCGGTTTTTCCGAGACACAGCCTCAGCCCGAAGCTTATTCAATATCGCCGCAGCTTGATAATATTCCACAAACAAGATTTCCTAGAAGCTCCGAGACTTAATTCAGCGGTAAGCTCTCGATCAAAACCTTAAGTGCATAAAATGCTTATTTTATTTCCGACTACAGTTAGTTTAGAATGCTTGAGTTTATAAAGGCACTTATGAGAAAACACACCGATTAAAGAAGTATGTATTTTAAATCTTTATTAGTTTTTATAGATCTGAGAGGTTATTTTTGTTTTATTTTCTTCTTCGATACGAATGGATTTGGAAAATATAGTAATCAGAATTTTTGCATAATTATGTTACATCCGATCGATGGCGTTTCGACGACTACAGGTCCAACTTTGAGGACATAGGTTGTTAGTACGTCAATATGTAGCCAATCTCACTGTTAGAGCTAAGATCTACGTTATTTTCAGATATTTGATTATTCTTTTGTAAAAATCTTCAATTGAATTATTGTCATTATAAACCAGCAGAAGACCCAAAAACATCTAAACAGTCGATGTTCATTTATTTTTTAACTTACAACAAATTGTCTATGTGTTTGAGAACCCTCAGATGTTGAGATATATTTGACGAATTGAGCGTCTAGGTAAGTCAAATATTTTATGACGATCGAAGTCTTTATTAATTTTTGATCACCTTGCCCACTCAAGTACCTACCTATATTTACTAGCTGACTGTCAAATCTTAATATAATGTTCATTTGAGTTTTGTATGGACCAAATCAGTCTCACGATGTTTTGTCTCGTCCTCGAACAAGTGAATTTTCGTTCTTACTCAAACAATTTCTTTATTATTCAGTATGTAACTCGGAAAGCAATAAAGCATTTTTTTTTTCATTACATTTATAATATACTTTGGATTATTTTAAGTTCTGACCCTCTCGTTTACTCGAAGAAGCAGCAAAGTGTGAAAGGTAACGGTTTATTTATAATGGCCACACAGGTATCTTAACCACCTGTATATACTATTTATAACCGGATCGTGTAAATAAATAAACTATCGCTGTTGCCGAGGGTTGAATGTCTCGTTTGGTCGGGTTCAGCGCAGTTTTATGGGTCAATTAGTTAATTTGAATGTCAAGCAAAGTCTGAATCAGACGACCTTTCCGTGGGGTCGCAAGACTGGTTTACATAGTGCGGACAGGCGTACGAAAAGGGGGGCAATTGTCGAGCACTCGACATTGAAGTCGAATTTAGAGATTTCATACATTGATGATTGATGTCATCGTTCGTAAATCAATCAATTGGTCTGGTAACACCCTAACACAGCCCCTTTCTCGAAGGCACGCGGACGTTCGCTTCTACTGTGCTAACATCGCGCTGAAACAAGTTACCAACAATGTAAGTCTCTTCGTCGTCACTCTGTATTCATAGTAAACACGAATAGAAATCTAATCGACGCTGTGGTAACTCAAAGATTAGGTAAACACAGGGCCTTTTAAACAGATTAGCAAGATAGAGCTTGTCTATTGCTTTGTGCAAAGAAATGTCTAGAAACTTGTGGGACAAGCCATTAACGATACTGCCAGGGAAGGGTGAAGGAGGGGTAAGAAGGGTAAGAAAAGGTATTGTAATCGGGGGATGACTACAAAGTGTACCTATTACTATTATAATAACAGGGAACGAAGCTAAAATGGAGGTCTGGCGCTGAGTTCCACGAAATTAGATGCGAAAATTAGATTCGCATTTTCGCAAAAAGTAATTAGCGAATTCTACCTCTAAAAAGAAAAATTATCTGCGCTTTGTGCAGAGCATTATACTCGTAACTGGCGAAATCTAAAAGTAAATAAAGAGAGAATAATTGCGAACGAATTCTGCGCTTTTGGTTGAATTATTATTGTCAAACTTTGCAAGGCGGATGTCATTGTCAAAATATAAAATATCATTATATAATGTAACACGCAAAATGTATATTAATCGATAAATTGTGATCTGAACACAGAGTTCAACGCATTTTTATATTATTCCTTGTATCTCTCCCACAAAAAACATGGTATAAGGCCGGTCCTTGTAGAAGGCATATGTGGGGACAAAGACAAGACGTGAGTTACAAGACCACGCGATACCAAGTCATGCGTAATCGTGATATACGCAAGATGCACAAATTACACATAATGCTGCAGCATAAAATGAACCAAGCACACAAAACACACACACATTGGACTAGACATTTAGTTTTCAAACAAATCCATCGTCTTATTTGAAGAAGCAACTTTATTCGTAAACTTACCCCCATCCATCCTACCCCTCCCCCACTCTGCTCTGTCTAGATCTGTATTTTCAGTCGAGATTTTTGTTATTCTTTCTTTCATTCTTGAAGAGGCCTTCCATATTTTGCATGTTAACTGTAACTCTTGTATACTCTGATTCATAATCATGTAAAGTGAACTGACAGATGTCAAGTGTCATCCCCATACATTATCACTCAATTTGACACATGCAAAATGTCAAAATGCATAGAAACTTGTCATTTTTATCTGTCAGTTTACTTTACATGATTATGAATCAGAGTATAGTTGGTTTTTTCTATTGTCGGTTATCATCAGCCAGATAAAGGGAGTGCGTATTTTGACACTCGCTGATGGGTGTGACTGGTCCGGCGTATTTATTAATCGGTTACGTTGGAGGTGACTTTGAAATGACACTTTGTATGTTTTCCCACGTGTTTCAATGTGATTTAGGGCACGATTGTGGAGTTTGGGAAACCTTATAACCAACTAAGTAAAATAGCAAGTTGTTGTAAGTTTAAAATAACACAGAATAACACAAGCCCCCTTATTACAAAAGGAGACAACTTGAATTTAAAAAAATCGTCGTTTGTAATAGTAGGTTTCATGAGAGGTTTATTCGCAGAGAAGTTTATTTGGAGCGCTATATTTTATTAATACAAAGTTATTTTTTAAACACCGGCATCCTTCAAACCACCCTTTCTACTAACCATCCTGAACAACATTTCTTCTACGACTTTTTGAAATTCGTTGAAAAGTTTTTCGACTCCCCATACAAAATGACCAGTTACGTGACGGATTTTGTATGAAAACTTGAAATTTAAATTTACAAAAGTCATAGAACAAATGTTGTTCAGAATGGCCAGTAGACAAGGTGGTTTGAAGGATGCCGGTGTTTAAAAACTTAACCCTGTATTGTATATACCTACATTTACGCAAAATATTCTTTCTAGCAATTGCTTAAATGTGTATTTTGTTTGCATGCATTTTACTTGCTAAGTTTTCTTTCGTTTTCCTTTTACAGTGTAATGGAACGGTTAATGATATGTTGTATGAGAAGTAATCTCGATTTGATATTAGTAGGTACTTAGTATTTCTTCTTAATTAAGATTAGCAATTAGACAAATAATTATGTATGCATGGTTTTATCGCATTTGTAAATAAAACATTAATTTCTTTAGTAAATACTGCACTTAAAAAATTCCTCGGAGGGTTCAGGAAAATTGCATGCGAATAAATTGCAAAGAATTGCTATACCAAAAAATAAAAATTAATTTCTTTGTCTGCATGTGCATATTTCTGTACCTATATTACAAATTACAATGGTAAGGAAAAAAGTAAATTCAAACAAGTTAAATATGTGATAAGAAATATAACATGTGTTATATTATATTGGTGATCCGTCAACTTTTCTGCTATATATACACACACAACATTTCTGAAATGTCTAGTTCTTAAGATTTTATGTTTATGTTATAGGTACGAGCAGACGGATCACCTGATGGACGGATCACCAGTAGAGTCGCAAGCGCTGCCAACCTTTAACCCCCTTCCCCGAATTGGGCCTTCAATGCCCTCACTCACGCGGCGCAGCAGCGCAGGCGCTGCTTTACGCCGGTCTTCTGTGAGGTCTTATCACTCCGGTCGAGCCGGCGAATTCATGCCAAAAATTCTTAAGTTGCGTTTTTTGTGAAGGTCACAGAAGACTGGCGTGATTGAGAGAGGGCGTGAAGCAGCCCCTGTGCTGTGTTTCGCCGAGTGAGTGAGGGTACCGGAGGCCCACCCGGGGGGAAGGGGATAAAAGGTTGGCAGCGCACTTGTAACTCCACTGGTGTTGCAAGTGTCCATGAGCGGCGGCAATTGCTTACCATTAGGTGATCCGCCTGCTCGTCTGCTACCTATAATATAAAAAATAAATATCTATCTATCACATAAAAAGGCTATACCCATAATACAAGTGTCTATGACAACTTACTGGGTAAACTTGGCCACTCGATGTAACACAGACTATTGATTTTTTTTTTTATTTTAAAGGCCCTATTCACGTTCTCTAAATGCCAGGCCACTATCAGAGTAGTAGATAGCGCCCCGCTGGTCTAGTGGTTTAAGTACCGGGCCGTGATCTCGGGGTCCCGGGTTCGATTCCCGGGTCGAGCAAAAGTATGTTTCGAATTTTTCGTTCATAGCTCGGGTTTGTGATCACTAATCCGCATTAGGCAAGCGTGGTGATTAAGCCTAATCCCATCATAGTAGCGATAACTTGATTTCAATGATGGAGGCCTTTGCCCTGCAGTGGGACAGTATATAGGCTGATACTTTTATCAGAGTAGTAACCTTGCGTTTCTATTGCAGAGGTGCGGCAGGAGGCGGTGCAGCAGGCCCTGGCGGAGATGCAGAACAGGCCGAAGCCGTCGCTGCCGATGCCCTCCAAGAGGACCTCCATGATGGCCAAGAGTCCTGACCGGGAGAGGCATGACCTTTGTAAGTTATCGTATCTCAGTTTTATGGAACAGTTTGTATAATAACTAGTGGCCCTCACTTCGCTTCGGGACAGTAGTTCCAATGTGAGCCAATAGATGGCGCTGGGTGTTGATTGCATCACGCTAGCTTTTTTTATTTTGTTTGTCTATAGATTTTATATCTTTATAAATAGTATCTTCTATACTATTTATAAAGAGGTCAATATCATATTCCACATCGTTTGAGACCTGTCAAACAAGGGCAACCCCTGTACTTTGAGTACCAGGTGACGATAAATTAACTGGGGGCGTCAAACCAGAACACCCAGACCCAAGAAAACTTAGAAAATGTAGTTTTTTTAAATAGACTTGACCGGGAATCGAACCCGGGACCTTTCGCGCTTCGGGTGAACAACATAACAAACCACCAAGGAGGCAGTAGTTCGTATATTTCAAATGCGTTATAAGATCCCACGCTCCCATTTCTGGACGCAGGTACAAATACCACGTGTTTGATACCAAAAAATATATTCCAATTTATTACAATTTTATTCTGATACATTCTTCGTTGAATGAGCCGATGACTGCCATTACCATAATTTGTCTATTTGCTTCGGCTTTATTTGATTAAAATTCAGTGACATGATTTTTACAAATAGTTTCAAGTCAGTGTATTGATTTGTTATGAATAAATTCATGTTATATTTCGTATTTTGATCAACTTTGATGGGTTGTTTCCATTCATGAAATGTAAATATTTACTTTGCCGTTTCTTTTTTATTCTCAGTCACCTGTCGCCAATTCGGCCTTTGTAGGTGATTCGATATTTGTTATATGTGTTAGGTGGAAGACGAATAGACGGATCACCTGATGGTTAGCGATTGCCGCCGCCCATAGACAGCCGCAACACTGGTGGATTCACTGCTGTTAACCCCCTTTTCCCCCCCCCTATACCTTCGGTACCCTAACTCCCTCTTATGTAAAGTATCAGCCTTATACACTGTCCCACTCTAACGCAAACACTTCCATCACAGAAATCAAGTAATCGCGTCTATGATGGGATTTGGCCTAGCCTAACCTTTCGCTTTTTTTTTTGCAATGTTGACTTTGGCTGGATCCGGCCTTAGCAGCTAAAAGGCTAAAATGGGTCGGTGATCACAAACCCGAGCTATAGGTACCTATTCGAAAAATTTTAAACACACTTTTTAATCAAGATCACGGCACTTAAACCTAGCCCAACGGAACGTTTGTCTTATATCATCAACGTTATCAGAAACCCATACTCGTCCATTGCTGGACATAGGTCTCCCCTAATGCACGCCACCGCTCCCGATTTTCGGCCACTCTCATCCAGCCCACACCAGCCAACCTTCGAATATCATCATCCCATCATTATCTTATATAATGTGTGTTTATTCTCTCCTACAGCATCCAGCTCCGACGAAGACTCCTGCGCAGGCGACGCGGAGCTCCCCCCACCGCCGGAGCTCGGGTCGCCGCCCGCGCGCCGCCCCGCCGCGCCGCACCCCCGCCCGCACCCGCACCCCCACCCGCACCCGCATCTACACCCGCACTCCCACCCGCACCCGCCCCCGCCACACCACCGCGAGCAGAGAGAGAGGGAGAAGAAGCACGCGCCGAGAGAGAGGACAGAGATTGATCTCTCTGAAATCAGCACACATCTGCCTGCTTGTGAGTTACTTTTCTTTTATTACAATAGTGTGACTTTAGAATACTCGTAGTGTGACTTGAGAATAGTGTGACTTAAGAATAGTGTGACTTTAGACTTTGTGAACTCTTTTTGTGGGAGAGCCACGCTTCGGCATGAATGGGCCGTCTCGACCGGAGTGATACCACTGCCTCACAGAAAACCGGCGTGAAGCAGCTCCTGTGCTGTGTTTCGCCGAGTGAGTGAGCGACCCGGGGGCTGGTGGGTGATAATAGGTTGGCAGCGCACTTGTGACTCCACTGGTGCTGAAGGTGGCCATGGGCGGCAATTGCCATCAGATGATCCGCCTGCTCTGTCCTCTGCGTCTGTTACCTATCACATAAAAAACCAACCCTTAATTCGGATGTAATAGAGTTTATAATTTAATACTCGTAGTCAATCTTTTTAAATGCATTTTGTTATTTTTCAACTTCCTAAGAAATTGATTAATTTACAATTCGGTCAATTTTACGGTTAGAGATATTGCATTAGTATCAATAATATCAACGTGTTAAAAAAAGGATCGATAGCCCCCAAAAGTGCCCATAGATACCTTATCGTTTACGAACAAACACCCGGGATTAAAATGAAACCAAATCACACAATATGTAGTTAAGAGAAAACTTTGTATTCTAAATTCAAATATGTATTTGTGTAGCGCATTGCTCTGCCGACCCCCCGCAATAGCCGTCACTCAATCTGTCAGCGCTTGGCGTCGACTGCCGGCCAATCATGATACAAGAGATGGAACATATTGCCATCGATAGGCAATAAATATCTAGTGTTTTATTTATTAGGTACTAAATTAATTAATTGAGACATCACATACATTATCCTGGTCCCTAACTAAGGTTTTCCCTTGAGCAATATGGAAATCAGAAGCAACGAAGGAACCACAAACACTTATCACAAATGTCTGTTTCATCAACAAACATTTGTTTGTGCGGGAATCGAACCCGCGACCCTTGTGTATCGGCCTTATTTTATCGGGACCTAGTCTTGCTATTAGTTCTAATCATTGCCGATCGATGGCGCTAGATGTTAATTTCCTCTCGCAAGTGTTTCGTCTTATCCGGTTACATAATATAAGCCTTGTCGTTTTTTAGAAATTATCTGTTTATTCGTAGTAAAGACTCTTGCTTAAACCATTGAAACCCAATCAATACGATGAAATAAATACAAAATGTATTGTAATAGATTTATGAAATAATATGAGCTCAGTATTTACATAATTTTCACGCGTTTCAAATTTTATCGAAAAAAAAAGTTAGTAATAAAATTGTTAAGGTACTGTCATGAGTGGCAATTTTTTTTATCCTTGTTGTGCCCCAAATTGGCACTTTGAAAGCCGTAAAATATCGATAATATTGTTGCAATTGCCCCAACTGCACGCGAACCCGTCACTTACAATAAAAGTCAGTGTGCTTTGTTTTGATGTTTTATTGTGACACTCATGATATCGTGATAAAATCCTTGGTCAAGATTTAAAAAATAATATTGCATTATTAGGGCACATTTACATTGGTCGTTGGTAAGTTTATGTATGCGGGCAAGTCATACCACAGGGCCCGCATGAGTAGAATACGGTGAGCGGGGATTTTGGGTTAGGAACCGGCTTATCAACTAATGTAAATGCCTCTACAGGGTGTATCTGTAAACATTTACATCCTTTTAACCACGGGTTCTATCAACCATACTGAACAACATTTGTTCAACAACTTTTCTGAATTCTTCGAAAAAATTTTCGACTCCCCATACAAAATGACCAGGTCACGTGACCGACTTTGTAAGGAAAGATGAAATTTTTTTATACGAATTTTCAAAAGTCATAGAACAAATGTTGTTCAGAATGGTTGGTAGAACACGTGGTTAAAAAGATGTAAATGTTCACAGATACACCCTGTATAGTAGGTAACTCAGGCACACAGTTTTTAAAGATACTCGTAGGTCGGTCAATTTTATGAAAACTATGCCCCCATTACATAACTTTTAGCGTTATCCATTTTGGAAAGTTTAATTTTTTGCGTGTGACTAAAATCGAAACTAAACCGAAAAGTCACTTTTTTGACGTGTCCAACGCTCTCTGTCGGTTCCATTCACACGGCATCTTTTTTTGTGAAATCTAGTTATCCTCTTGTCTGTGAGGGTTGTTTACTACTGTCAAGAGATCCTTAGTGATAAGGTTACCAACCTTCCCGCCTACAGTGAATTCAGGGAAGAGCTTACTCAACTCGGCCATCAGACATGGGAACTAAGTGAGGAAATTGTGATTCAGCCCAGAAACTACGAGTATCCATTATTGTATTTAACGTATCTACTGCCTGGTTGGCTGCCAAATGTCAACTTTCTAGGATAGCTGAAACTAGGAAATAGTTTTAATCCACGTACCTTTAACGTCGTAAGAGTTTTTTTCCATTGTGTCTGCTGTCTGGTTAGATGTCTTTGAACTTGGCTTGACACGCTGCCGCAATTTCTATTAAAATTTTAATAACATACAACCACATACAACGTTCCGAGTTCTTCCGATTTCTCTTTATTTTTATTTATAAAACGTTCGATATGATTTCGATACTCAAAGGAGTTAAAACAAATAATCTCAAATCTAGTATTTTAAACTAGATTTGAGATAATTTGTTTTTGTGCTTACGAATATTGTAAAAAGTATGTTTCCCATTTCCTGTTGAAATTGCATTTTCAAAGTACAGTTTTATTTTAATGAAATTGTATTTCAAAGAGTTTATGGACGAGATATTTAATAGAGTTTTACGATGAGGTTTTAATTCAATTCTTCAATTCTTTTCTTTATTGCATACGCCATTGGTATGTACAAAATGTACAAAGGTTTTTAACAATGCAATCTAGCGCCCTGTAATGTAAGGGCAGTTTATAAAATATGCATTATTTTTTATTATCTATACATTATACTAATGTGACTTTGTTTCTAGTTATTACTTATATTTTATCACATTTACGTTTGAAAATATAGTGTTTGTGTAATATTAATACATTTTGTATGTAATAATGATGAGTATATGATACTTAATAAATATTGAAAAGTAATTATTTTCGTAAAACAGCTTTAAAAAGTGGAAGGAATATTGTATTAATTCTACCAACGATTTGAAAGATCGATTCTGCCTTTACCTGTATACAACTTACTCTCATACGATTGAATAAACGTCCACTGCTGGACATAAGCCTCTCCTAATATCATCCACACAGAACGGTCCTGTGCCACCCGCTTCCAAGGAATTATTTTCCCGTGACCTTCACTAAATCATCGGTCCATCATGAGGGGGACCTGCCACAGCTGCGACTTCCTGTACGCGGTCTCCAGTCAAGGACCTTTCCGCTCCAACGGACGACTGTTCTCCTCGCAATGTGCCTTGCACTTTGCCACTTGATCACCACTCGATAAATATTAATAAATGCGCCAGACGATCAAACCAATCAACCTGGTCTCTAGGGCAACCCCTGTACTGTAAGTACCAGGTGACGATAGTTAATTGGGGGCGTTAACCCTAAACACCCAGACCCAAGAAAATTTAGTTTTCCTAAATTGACTTGATTGGGAATCGAACCCGGGACCTTTCGCGCTTGGGGCGAACACCTTAGCCACTGCGCGATCTAGGCCGTCAATAGATTTGAAAGTGTCAGGATAGGTAAATAAATACTATTTACCTAACCTGACAGTTATATTATATTTACTAAATAGCCTGTTCGGATTTTAGGATGGATCCTTATGCTGAATGTTGTTGCAGACATCCAACCAGACGTAACCCACACGTCGTCGGGCGCGCGGCGCGGCGGCGCCCTGGTCGCCGACCGGGTACAGTGCTACGCGCAGCCTGAGGACACCGGCACGGGGACTGGCAGGTGGAAGGTACGACCATTATCATTTTTTTATGATATAGGTGGCAGACGAGCCGACGGATCACCTGATGGTAAGCGATTACCGCCGCCCATGGACACCTGCAACACCAGTGGTGTCAAAAGTGCGCTGCTTACCTTTTAACCCCCGTTCCCCTGGATTGCGTCATGGATTGGATCAGTGCGTTAATCTTGATCGCGTCCCAAGCACAAGCCATAAAGCGGAGTGATACCACGGCCTCACAGAAGACCAGCGTTTAACACGTCATGGGGACTGGCAGATGGAAGGTATGATCATCATCATCAGTGTGTTAATATTGATCGCGGCTTAAGCTCTCAAGTAGAGTTTGATACCACTTCCTCGGCCTCACCGAAGATAGGCGTGAAGCACGCTACGGCAACTGGCAGATATAATGTATGACCATCATGATCATCCGGGTGTTAATCTTGAAAGGTCAAGCTATCATACGAAGTGATACCATGGACTCACAGATCAGCGTGAAGCAGCGCCAGCACTGTTTCGCACTGTCACGTTCGAGTGAGTGAGGGTACCGGAGACGCAATTGGGGGCAAAGGGGGACAACTAAAGGTTGGCAGCGCACTTGTGACTCAACTGGCGTTGCAAGTGTCTATGGGCGGCGGCAATGCTTTCCATCAGGTGATACGTTAGCTCGTCTTCCGCTTATCACATAAAAATAGCCCTATTCTGATCATAAATAGAGTTGCTACATCGCTTCTTTATGTTGTCGAATGCTATAACCAATTTTTCGAGATTTTAGTACTTTCGTGAGAAAAAAAGGTGAAAAATAATGTTAATTAACCATGTTTTTATAACTAATGTTAGTCCCACCCACAGATTAGGCAACGATATCAAATTAAGTGTAAAATATATTAACTATCAGTTATTTTCCAAACGAACATACTGCATTAAAATGGTTCTACTCGTACCTTACGCGGAAAAGTAGTAAATTATTTACGTGATGATATCGCAACCATTGTAAAGTGAAGAAAATCATTATAATTACAAACGAAATCGAAATGCCAGCTACAATCAAAATGTCTTAAAGTAAATAACAAACTGTTAATGGCGTAAGTCATTGTAATGTATCATTGCATAATGTACCATTGCGCGTTCACGGCAGTAAATGTAACAATTTATTGGGACAATATCCAACAGTGATTCAAAATTAAATTCATGGCCTTATTACGAGAATTATCCTATGTCGTTATGATACTGGAAACCTGTAATAGGGATTTACATACATTTCCGCTTAGTGAGGTACAGTCGAGTTCAAAAATATGTATACACTTTAGGACCTTGTCACAGTACATATGTATAAGAAAACGACTTCCACTTTCTTATAAATATGTATTGTGACAAAGTCTTAAAGTGTATACATATTTTTGAACTCCACTGTACTGTCTACCACGTAAATTTCATTTTAAGGAGGAATTAATAAAATAATTAAGGAATTAATCGACATGTAAGTCGACATTAACAATAGGTACACATACTTACATACATGATTCCATTATTAAATATAAATTTAGTGCTAAAAATATTGAAAAATTAAGTTAAAAAACAAATTCAGTGCCATGTTGTCTCAATTTATTTATTTGATATTATCCATAGTTTTTAAGTTGTTGCAATACCCTATCAGTGTCATGTAAAGACATCGTTAATCAGCACTATTTATACTATTTAGTTTTCAGACTATTAATTGTGAATGTGCAATTAAATAAATAAATAAACATTATCTAATATCAAATCGATTAATTGGTATGATGTACCAGGTTTGTGGGTGGGTTTTTACGTATTTCAGTTTAGGGACGATAGTGACAATGGGAGTAATAGTAATTATTTTTCACCCATTTATTTTATAATGAAAAGTCGCGTTATTGAATTGGTTTAAAAAAAAAACTTTTAAAAATTGCAGTACCCAAAACGTACCCGGTGAATTTATATTTCCGACATTATTTTGTGCCTACGATTTTGACGTTAATGATTTTGGTGCAGACTGTACTCAGTGAGACCTGGTGACGAAACTCAATTTGGTATTACCGATGCAATTAAACCAATACCACAAAATGAATAGACACAGAAGGTCGTATTTAGCTGACGTTGATAATTGAAATTTCGTAAACCTACGCGTTGTATGTCTCTCTCGCACTCGTTCTGTACAGTTTGTCTCTGTTTCATGCCGAATCATAATATCACTATATGCTACAGACAGTAGGAGTAGCGTAACGTAGTGCGTAGCGCGCGGGGTGGAAATATCTTTGTCAACTACACTGCTAAGGCTCTGGTAGTAGCGTAGCGTAATGGGCGCAAAGCGGCTAAATCTTTGCCAACTACGCCGCTACGCCACTGGTTATAGCGTAACGTAGTAGGCGCGGGGCGTCAAAATCTTTGCCAACAACACCGCTACGCCACTTGTAATAGCGTAGCGTAGTGGGCGCAAAGCGGCTAAACCCTTTGCCACCTCCACCGCTACGCCACTGGTAGTAGCGTAGCGTAGTGGGCGCGGTGAGCGGCATTTTTTAAGGTCAGCAGGCTGCTAAATCCATAATGAGAGAGCTTTGTTAAGGAAGAAAAGGGGGCGGTTTAATAGCCTTCCGCCCCAGGCGCCAGACACCTACGTCACACTCAGACTCGCCGCTAGCTGTTTCGGCACCCGCGTGCCTATTCCTACTACCTATTGATAGCTACTATAAGTTTTGTTATTATAAACTTCCTGTTTAAACGTATCTATATACCAGGGGGTCTATCATCATCTTCCGCCCCGGGCGATCGACTCCCACGCTACGCCACTAGTGAGAACGTGGGCTCTCCTCTTGCTTATCATCAGGCTGAGGTGAGCCAATATACTGAGCTAATATAAGAAAATGTTGCTCAATTTGCCGCCCCCCCTGGACGTGCCGCCCGGGGCCATGCACGCGTTGCACGCCCGCTTGCGGCGGCCCTGGCCTCACTGCGTTGCCGCTTTGGCACGCAATGTAGACAACCGGCGTTTTCTGTTTAATTTGTGGCAGTGTCTCGGAATTTCGCTTATTATTACGGTTGTCTGTGCGATTCCCTTGTTTAGGCAGTCACCTGGTTAATGAAGCCGATTAGCGGGCGGTGATACATCGTTGAGTGGGTTGTTTTAATCAGTTGTGTAATTTATGCTTGTAATTTGATACACTTAATTTGGTACACATGGCGTTAGACCAACTTTTAAAATAGTTCTTGTGACTTGAAGACGGTGTAATGTCAAAATAAGCTATGTCGAAATGATGTCTAACCTACTATTACATACTACAAATCATTCTCTCTGTAATTTTATCATAAAATTGACACAGAACGCTAACTACCTTACATCGTGAGCTAAATAGTCCTACTCACACACAGATGCGCGCTCTTACAGTGATCTCAGCACGTTTTGACGCAAATGACAGAGACCGCCTATATGGAAGGTGAGCCACGACAAGAAGGCGAAATTGCTATTGCTAGGCGAAGATTGGGTTACCATCCTTACATGGTAGAAGTTCCAGCCATTCGCACTTAGTGCTACTCGAACTCCCTTTTGATGCGAACAGCCAAGGAGTGGGACTCACACAGAATCGGATTCCAAGATATGAATCGGCTAGGATAATTTCCATTTTGGACATGTTTGGCCAAAAAAGTAAGCAAACGTCCCATAGTGGAGTGGGACTCACACACACGGAGGTCATTCTCGCCGGGGCGAGAGTGCGGGCCTCGAGCCGAGGCTCTTTACCCGGGCTTCTTCTCCTGGCCCTCCCGGGTGAGGTGGAGGTGGGCCGCGAGGAGTGGTGCCTCCTCTAGCGGCCGTGCCTAAGCAGGCTAGTCAAAAGTCCTGTCTAGTCTCGGTGGTCTCTGGGATTTTGTTTTTAATAAATATTTTTAAAATATATATAAGCGGGACTCATTACCCGTCGATATATTACTTGAACTATGAACACGGACCTCTTGGCAAGAGTGGATAGGTTTTTCACTGGCAAGTGTTGCTCGCCTTAGACTTCATCTTCACTTAACATCAGGAATGACCGAGGTCAATTGCTTGTCTGTCGTAACATAACAAAAGTAGTTGTACTGCTAACACGTAGATCTAAGTCCTGTCAACCATATCTTCGATATTAATGTTATAGATACGACTTTGTGTCTATTTGTTTTTTCATTTTATAGCACGACTGAGAGAAATGGGCTACTAAAAATACGCCTTTTGAATCAGTAAGTTCATTCGAGATAGCAAAATATTAACTCGTCTATGCTAAATACTGAAAATAACATAGCTTTTCACTTTACTGAGAGTATTCTACCAAAATATAATCTCTATATTTGGAAATTAAGACTGACATACACTGAAATGGAATGAAAAACAGTGAAACAAAGACTTTTAAGTATAATTGTAATGTAGGGATTAAGAACCAATAGCACATAGGGCTGCCAGCAAATAAACCTCAACGCAAACTTAAGACACCGCGACGATACTAGCGCTGCCAATTGATTTATATTAATTGTAAGAATTTTGAGATATATTTGAAAAATCTAGCTTTGAAAACATAAAGGAAAGTACACATGTGCTACTAATGGTTTTCTGCGACAGCCTTGATAACTCTGCCTACCTCTAATGACGCGTCATTAGACATATCTTTAGAAAAAATATAATCGTTAATGTAAAAGTTTCCCATCCCTATTGTAGCAACGATGTAAAGGTTTGTGCTCTTGTGATGTTACTGCTCTTATTTCTGCGGTTGCGGTCCCGACAATTACAAACAGCCTTGGCGCGCAAATTGTCCAAGTGCAGTTGTGGTTGTTGCTATTGAATCATTCGGAAACATGCCATAATTGGGTATTTCAATTTTTTTTATGTGTTTTATCAAAAGAAACCTCAATTTAAGTAACATCGTTGAAAGAATTACTTGATTCTCATTTGAATTACCTGAGATATCACAATATTTTGGGTAAGCCCAAAAGCGCACTGTACAAATGGCTACTAGAAGAGTGACGTCACATCGTTAGTATCTTATGTGCGCATCTAGTACATTTTGTTTGGTAGCAAATGTTTCGTTTAAGTACATAAATGATTTTATAATAATAGTTGGTGTAAAATGTATAAGTAGTTTAATTATGTAATATTTAAAAAAAAATTAATACGTTAGAAATGGACTTGCCCATGAAACTTTGAATGCTCACAAAACAAACTAGATGATATATTTTTAACTGACAATTTTGGCTATCGGTTCTTATTTACCAATGTTTTGATAAAGTATCAATATTTTTTACTATATCGAGATTATTCAAATACCCTATTTCATTATTGTCCTCAGGTGTCAGCCAAGATCCAGCAGCTTCTTAACACACTGAAGAGGCCGAAACGGCGACCACTCCCAGAGTTCTATGAGGACGATGACATCGAACTGGAGATAGCAGCTAACCCCAAAGACCCGAACGCTCCGAAGCCAGAAGGAGGCACCATGACCCCCGCCGTGGGGGAACAGCTGGTGGTGCCGGCGGGGCTTCCGAGGAACCTGGAGGCGGCACTGCAGAGATACGGAACAGCATCCTTCAAGGCCAATGTCGCTACTGTGTTGGATCCTAATGGGAAGCTGAGCAACTCGCTTACTTACGGTAAGTGACATAAGTCCCTGGGTGTAGGCATAAAAAGACAATGGAGAGCCAACTCATTCGCGCAGATTAACTCTTAACGTAGTCTTTAACTCCCTACCCCCCATTGTAATCTTAAAGACTGGGGTATCGTATAAAAAAATGACAATATTTTTGGCTGTATGATAGAACTTTCTTATAGCTGATCCTGACCTGACCTGTTATCATCAGGTACTAATCACGAAATGCTAGATTTTTTCTTATTCGTTACTAATTTACGGGTGTATTGTAGAACTTTCTATTCCAGAACTTTCTTGATCACCTGTTCTAGTCATCTCGAGTTGAATGATGACATGTGTGTTATACATTTATCCCCACAGGCAAGCTTTTAAGCCGTTCCCTGAAGATCGCGCACGCCATCCTCAACAAGACCTTCACATCCAAGAGCAGCAGCGGAGGCCCCCTCACCGGAGACAACTCCATCAAGCCCGGTGACAGGGTAGCCCTGGTGTACCCCAACAACGATCCGATCAACTTCATGTGCGCGTTCTACGGATGCCTGCAGGCTGGAGCTGTGCCCGTGCCTATAGAGGTGCCGTTGACCAGGCGGGACGCGGGGCTCCAACAGGTCGGGTTCCTCCTCGGATCCTGTGGAATACAGTACGCGTTGACGTCTGATGCCTGCTTGAAAGGTAAGTTGGGTCCACTGATGCGCAAGCATACATTTCCCAAGAAAGCGCATACTAAGCCTCAATCAAGCTAGGGATCTCAGTCCTAAACAAGTTATTTACATTCTTAATAGTGCAGGGTTTGGGACTGAATTGTAGCATAGCGGCGATCACAATAGATCAAACTGTGCAGTCGCAGTGATACTGCTACCGCCTGCAATAAAAAAGTGTTCCTTTTTCATAGTTTGTTTTTTTTTTCTAGTGATAGAAGTAAATATTGGATTCCTATCTTACGTCCTGTAGCTGTAGTCTTTCACGCGGTAAAATTCCAGGTCTATTTGGGTTATTCATAAAAATATCATTATCGTGTCTTGTACACATTTACCTCCGAAATTGACTTCAATATCCCTAGAAATCGAGTTCAAAATCCCTTGTCCAGGTCTTCCAAAGACATCGTCAGGAGATGTGGTCTCGTTCCGCGGCTGGCCATCACTGCAATGGGTGTCCACTGAGAAGCTGCCGCGCCCCCCGCGCGACTGGATCCCTCCCCCGCGCCCCGCAGAAGACAGCCCCGCCCATATTGAGCATACGTCTGCTGTTGACGGATCTGCTATGGGAGTCATCGTCACCAGGTATCGTAGACATTTCATTTGTGTTCTACTACTGTTTTTAGTCGTTTTAAGATAAAATATACATATTAAATGTATGTATGTATAGAAGGAGATAGATAAGATTAGCTAACATTTGCCCAGAAGATGCTTTTGCACTCTTTCCTCAAAGATATCCAGATTGTAATAACCAGGGACGCTAGATTTTCTTAAGGTCCCGTAGCCGTCAGTAAATACTGCTCCCGTCAAACCACCAGTTCCACAAGAATGCGGAATTTCCTTCCACGAGAACCGCACAGTACTGGATCGCCAACCACCAAGAAAATTTTGATGGAATGACAATCGAACAGTTCTTTAGAGCCCTTCTCATGATACATTCGGTAAAGACTACAAAGGGAAGCTATACCCCGGCGCAGAGCTAAAGGATCAAGTTGGCTAGAAAGAGTCAGTCAGCGCCAATTTGAGCGGCCAGACATTGTCAAAAGAAAGGAGTTAGTAGTGAGGTGCTCCAACCCAGAGATAGAAGCAGTATTCCATATCAGGCCGAAATTGTAGAGGTAGAAACTCTATCATGCAAATCCACGATTCAAGGGAATGTAATTATTACTCAGCATCAGATAATCGGTCTGATATTACGCAAGCATTAATTCCATTGATGAGTTACCATGAATGTTTCCAATTTGACGCATAGCGTTCAAATTTGACGCTTCATGTCGCGAATAGCTTTCAGTGAATATTGTGAATGTGATTATATATCATTATCCAGGTGCTTTAAGAATGTTTGGTATTTATTATAAGCACCTCTTACTTTCTTGATTAATTAGTTTAGTCCTAGCTTTTACTTGAACGTGGACGCAGAAAGGACACAGAAAGGAGACTCAGCCTTAATTTTGAATTTGGAAGAGTTCGTTGACATATGCTAGGGTTGTTGCCCGGCATGAAGCGCGCGGCCTCTACCACAGACCTCGACAGTTCGACAATCTAATGTCATAAGTTAGAATTAATGTGGTCGAAAAGGCGTATTTGCCCGTTAGTGCGCATGCGTGAGTACATGACATGTTTTTAGTTCTTAGTGGGCAGTCTTCTTTCTGTGTCCTTTATATTTTGTGGTTTAAATGTGTTTTCTCCTCCGACACGGCTGGTTTGACCGAAATTGTACCGCGCCTCACAATAACCCAATAATAAGTAATATTCTGTTGAGCTAATCTGGCCTGTTTTCCCAATCATATTTCAATTTATAAATGCACGGGATATTCAGCGGTCTATAATCTCACAGCAAAATTACCACTCCCAGCCCCTGTACTACGGCGGGAGGATTTACCTCCGAATAGCGGGATGGCGTTTATTCAACGGTAATCACCAAAACACTACCGAAATTTGATGGAGTCACGAATTTTAGCGATAGGGCTGCTACTTATATTGTTATTAACTGCAATATTTTTACGGCAAGAAAAATATTTAAAATATTACCTACCCGCAAATACTTATAATTTATCTTTAAGGGGCTATACGAATGAAACTAGCGCCGCCAACCTATTTACACTGATTGTGGCGAAAATACGATATGTTTTAAGAAAACAAAACATTACAGACTTAGATAAAAGTAAATTGTCTTTTTAAAATGCAATACAATATATAAAACACGCGACAAGTAACAATAATGTCAATTATTGCTAAATGTGGCCGTTTTTAGCAATAATTAACATTATTGTTACTTGTCGCGTGTTAGAAATATTGTATTGCATCTTAAAAAATCCAATTTACTTGGATCTAAGTCTGTAATGTTTTAATTTCTTCAAAAAGATCATATTTTCGCCACAATCAGTGTAAATAGGTTGGCGGCGCTAGTATCATTCGTAAAGCCCTTTAACGGCAATATATTTATAGTACCTACCTCCTTTGTTGGATACGGAAACATTGGATACTATTGGACCCACAAATCTATAGTATGGGACGAGATTAAGTTAAATTCTATTGTTTTTACCGATACACTGATGGTTATCCTGCTCGAACCTTCAATGTACCTAATTAAGTTATTATTAAAAAATTGGCAACCCTAAGTGGCGAAGTGCCGAAACTACAGCGGACTATGTGGGTTCGGAAAATATTTCAAACCAATGCAGATCGAAGTGGTTATCGGTAAATAGTTTCGTTGAATACAAAGTTTGTTTGTATTTACTTAAATTCTGCAACTATTAATTATATATTTTTAAGATAATGATACTATATTTTGTTCTCTGACTCGAGTAGCCTCAGTGATATTAAAGTTGTACGAATAAAGTTAGTCTGAACTTGACTGGCACTCGAAAAATAAACACTGATTAAAAAAGTTTGCAAAACGTTTTTTCACTAACAGACAAATCAATGTAAAGTGACACAAGTTATTGAATTTACATTTAAAATAGGCATAGGTAGACGCACACACACACACACACAAACACACACACACACACACACACACACACACACACACACACACGCGCACACACACGCACACACACACACACACACACACACACACACACACACACACGCATACACAAATACACACCCACACACCCACACAAATACACACAAACACATCCACGTATACATACACACACACACATGCACACACACAAACACACACACACGCACGCACACGTACTTCTGACTAAGCATTACCAAAGCACCTCTACAACTTTTACTATTATCCTTCAAAATTACCTAACCATAAAGTACCTATTTAAACAACTTGAGGGAACTTAGCGAAAAGTCTAAAAGCATTCAACCACAGTGCACTTTAAATAACTTGTGTGTGAAATGAGGCATTAAAGTTTCGAAAACTTGCCGCCGCGCGACGAAGACTGTCGCATTTCGCAACTTGAAAACCAGCAAACACGATGCAAACAACAAAATAGCAAACATGAGTTACGACGATCTCGGTTACGTATCACACTCTCGGCATCTCAACTAACAAACTAATATAACTTACTAACACAATATTCCGTCTCGGAAAAGTTTACGTTCAGTGCATCGAAGTTAATATTTTAATAAACTTTGTTGGGTGCATAAACTTTTCTCTATGGCCACAAAAACTCCTAGCGCCATCTGTGTTGGTGTCATCAGCCGTCCGAACTTAGCTCGGAGTAAAGGCCTAAGTTGTGACCTAACAGTTTCCCAGCGGAAATGTAGATGTCGTTATTTACGAACGCCTAGAGGACTCATAAATCACCCTCCCGAGGCAAAAACCCTGCCGAGGCATGCTAGCAATCTAGTCTTCTGGTTCTAGGCGTAAAGGCGGGACGATCTATGATAAAACCTAATAGTTTCATGGGTTTTCTGTAGATGTCGTGCTAACTACTTACTTGTGACTGATTTTATAATAATTTATGAAAAGAAATAACTTCCCTTCATATTTATCTAAAAGGAGTGCTTATACTTAATCATTATGTTGGCAAAATAATAATTAACGCGATGAGGGTTTTTGCAAATGAAAAATCCGCTAGGGCGTTAGAGGACGACTGGTCCAACAACAAGTAGATCAATGATTATCTTACATTTAGACAAATCATGTCAAAATTATGAAGATATTTCCTCATATATTTTAAGATTCACACGTTAATTTCAGAGGAAATTTGAGGACAGTCCTAGTTAGCGACATCTCTCGAATGTCGCGAAGTTAACCTTAGATTGCTCCAGATTTATGAAAATGTAAGAACCGTGTACCTATATTATAAGTTACTCTGTGCGTGTACCTATGGGCACCTTATGAAACAACTTTTTCATTAAATACAAACAATTAAAGCCTCCCTCTTATGATAGATGGCGCCGTAAGTGGCGTTTTAATTTTCGTGCAATATGTTGCATAAATTTACTCCAAGCTAGTGAAGGGGCCATACTTACTATCGCTCAACGGACTTTCGAGAAGGAGGAAGAGAACAAACAGAAATTGAGTTAAATAGCACTAGTGTTGCTGATAAGCCTGCTCGTCTACCTCCTATCACTTAAAAAAAATACGTACGCCTTCTCCTTTCTACCACCGGACAATGCGGAAGACGAAAATAATCCACCCTTACACTGTGGAAGTTCCACCAGCTCGTACTAAGCGTTTCGCTTCTTTTTTCTTTATGCGAACTGCTAAGGAATGGTACAACTTGCCGGCTTCTGTATTTCCAGACAGCTACAATTTATGTGTCTTTAAGTCGAGAGTGAATAGGTTTCTTCTGGGAAAGCACGCTAAATATTAGAACTTATTGTCACTCTCCATCAGGTGAGATGAGGTCAAGTGCAAACCCATTTAATATAATTATATAAAAAAATACCGTTGGAGCCATAAAGTCCTTGAGTGGAGACCGCGACTCGGTAAACATAGTGTTGGACGCCCTGCTACAAGATGGGATGACGACATTTGAAGGCTGGCTGAAGTGAGCTGGATGAGAGTGGCTGGATCGGGAGCGGTTGCGTGCATTGGGGGAGACCTATGTCCAGCAGTGGACGAGCGTGGGTTGCTAAGACTAACACATCGTTTAAAGGATGTAATTGTTGACAGATACACTCAGTATGCTCCAGTTACAATACTTCTCACTGTCACCTTGTCCACAGGTCGTCGATGCTGGCCCACTGCCGGATGCTCTCGGTGGCGTGCAACTACACCGAGGGCGAGCACATGGTGTGCGTGCTGGACTTCAAGCGGGAGACGGGCCTGTGGCACGCGGTGCTGGCCAGCGTACTCAACGGGATGCACGTCATCTTCATCCCGTACGCACTGATGAAGGTCTCCCCTGCGTCTTGGATGCACATGATCACCAAGTATAGGTAATGCTTCTGAATAACGCCCTCGTTTGTTTTTTTATAGATTATAGCGGACAAACAAACAGACTGCGCACCGATGGTAAGTGATCATCGCCGCCCATGGACACCTCCGACACCTGAGGCATCACAAATGCGTTGCCGGCTTATAAGGAAGGAATAAACCCTTTTCTTGAAGATCACTACTAGGTCGTATCTGTTCGGAAACACCATCGTTGGCTGCTGATTCCACAGTTTCACTGTGCGCGAGAAAAGTGACGTGCAAAGCGCACTGTGTGTGTGTGTCTTACTTAAGGTCCTTGACTTTAGGAGCTGCTCAAATCGAACTACTACAAGGCGCGGCCCCAAAAGGTGACAATTTATTATATTATTTACTAGTGGCCCGCCGTCACTTCGTTTCGGGAAATGATTTGCACTGTCTACCAATAGATGGCGCTGGGAGTCAATTCCATCGCGCAACTGTTTCGTGTTTTCGGTTTACCTATAAGCTCTGACGTGGAGTATGAGTTTAACCTCTTTATGAATAGTATAGAAGAAGATGTACATTTATATTATGTTTTATCACACCAGAGCGTCGGTGGCAATAGTGAAGTCCCGCGACCTGCACTGGGGCTTGCTGGCCACGCGCGACCACAAGGAGATCTCGCTCAGCTCGCTGCGCATGCTGCTGGTGGCCGACGGAGCCAATCCGTGGTCGCTGTCCTCGTGTGACCAGTTCCTCTCCGTGTTCCAGAGCAAGGGTAAGGTTTTTGTACTATTACAGTGTTACTTATAAACCGAGTATAAAAACGTATACTCAATTTAAACTTGGAATATGCAAAATCCTGACTAATAAACTCAGCATAACTTTTAATATCGGTGTTACCTTGAAAGTGACGAATGCAGAATCCACAGACAAAACAGTCTTTTTATTTTTGTTCCAGTCTTTTTATTATTGTCTATGATTTGCAGCGTTGGCGTCTCGTGCATCGGGGATAGTGGTGGTATACTTATACCGAGTATAGTTACCGACTATTCCTAGTTTAAGCTTGGAATATCCATAGAATACCTAGATATTTTTTTGTAAATAACACTGTTTATGAATGATCACGTCTTCTATAGTCTCCGGCAAGAAAGTGTAGTTATGACCTTGAGTGCGCAGAAACCAATTTTAATAGAAAGTCTTATTTTTTACAAGTCCGCAAAATAACGATCATCGCTATTCTTTCGTGCCGCCAGCTATACCAACTATTCTGAACAAAATTTGCTATACGACTATTGGAGAAAAAAAGTATTTGTTTGGTTTACTTATAATTATTTTGACAGGCGTCCGCGGCGACGCAATCTGCCCCTGCGCATGTAGCAGCGAGTCGTTGACTGTGTGCGTGCGGCGCGCGGGGCGCGGGGGCTCCTCCGCCGGGCGGGGGGTGCTCTCCATGTCGGGGCTGTCCTACGGCGTGGTGAGGGTCGACGCGGAGAACTCGCTGACATCGCTCACGCTGCAGGACTGCGGGCAGGTTATGCCTTCGTGTAAGTACTGGTATAATTCTTTGTTTAGCGTACTTTGGGACTGCTGGACCATAGTTCCCACTCTAAACATTTACATGGGCTCTATTTAGGTATAGGCAAAGCTTATCGCCTGTGGATAATCCGCTAGATGGTGTACAGTCACGTGCATTAATAAGTTTACAACCTCATTCAAATATGAAACTTACAGTCCTAGTATAAGAGTCGAGAGGTTTACATTTTATTGCAGGCGACTGTACCCTTAGATTAAGGTACAATTTCAGCGTCATCGGTTGTTTCAAATGTCGCTATTTTGACATCTTATATCAAAAATAATCAACCACCGTGTAGATTGACCTCAGTTCTAGCACAAAATAAAGACTCTGACACAGAAGGCTGACTTAGCCTTGATTTTGAATTTAGAAGAGTTCGTTGACATATGCTAGGGTTGTTGCCCGGCATGAGTACATAAGCGCGCGGCCTCTACCATAGACCTCGACAGTATTAATTTGGATAGGATATATGTGGTCGAAAAGGCGATTTTGCCCGTTAGTGCGCATGCGTGAGTACATGACATATTTTTAGCTCTTAGTGGGTAGTCAGCCTTCTGTGTCAGAGTCTTTTTTTTGTGGTTCTAGTCATCTAGTCTATTTTTCACATGCGATCCCCCGTCGGAATGACATTTAAAAAATTTGTTAGTATATTACGTTGAAATTAATAACAATAATACGTGTTCAAATGCTTTCATTTATATTTTAACAATAAAGACTAAAGAGATGAGCCGTTTTAAATTCGATTATTTTATCTATTTAATTTGATAGATAGCGGCCGAAAACGCTCGCATAACAATATAGCGTTGGTTACAAGTGTATGACGTATCTGAACGTCAAACAGCACTTGTTCTTTTGATTTACAGTATCAAATCAATCATCATCATTTCAGCCAATAGACGTCCACTGCTGGACATAGGCCTCCCCCAAAGTGCTCCACACAGATCGGTCCTGTGCCACCCGCATCCAATGGACTCCCGCGACCTTCACCAGATCGTCGGTCCACCTGGTGGGAGGCCTGCCACGGCTGCGGCCTCCTGCACGTGGCCTCCACTCAAGGACCTTTCCACCCCAACGGCCGTCTGTTCTCCTCACAATGTGCCCTGCCCATCAAATCAAGCCAATACTTTTTACGTAACTTACGTCCAATGCCTACATTAGGATTACGCACATATGTTTCAACCAGTATCGTCATTGGATATTCCTCATCTTACCCTCATTTTTACCCTCAACAGGCGTGATAGTAGTCGTGAAGATGGAAGGCCCAGCATTCCTGTGCAAGACGGACGAAGTTGGCGAGATTTGCGTGCTGTCCGGGGCCACTGGGTCCGGCTACTGGGGCCTCCCGGGGCTCACCAACACAGTGTTCAGGGTGAGGCCCCTGGACTCCGATGGGGACCCCATCGGCGAGGAGCATTACGTTAGGAGCGGGTTGCTGGGATTCCTTGGGCCTGGTGGTGAGTTGTGGTTTAAATTGTGGATATGTTCGTTATTAATAGATGTAGTACAGTAGGGTATCGTTTGTTCTAAGTCTGTTAAAGTATGATTCAACAATAATATCGAAAATTTTAATGTAAGTCAGCATTTCAGTTAGACTATATTGTAAAGTTTTTGAAAGTACTCTTTATAGCATAGGTGGCAACTATCGACCACCTATACTTGGTGGCACAGTCAGTAGCAGAAGTAACTCTATATCCTAGGTGATCAAAGAGAGTATGCTCCACTCCCTGGCAGCGCCACCTAGAAAAAGTACTTGGGATAGGTATAAAGTAGTGTTTTTTAGGAAAATTGATGTTCGATTGCCGTGTAATATGTAACTATATGTAAAAAAATCCTCAACAATTTAGTTGTATTATTTATTTTACCTTTAGTTGTTTTATTTATTTTATAATACCAAACGTCTAATCGTACTTATTATTAGCAGGTACATTTTATCATAAGGTTTTAGTGAAAAACTAAATTTCACCGCTTTTTTAAGGTGGCTCTGCTGGAGAGGATGACACCAACGAGTCGCAAATATCTTAACAGTTGATATTCATTTGTTTTTAACCATACCACCATAACCCGTCAGGTCTGGTGTTCGTGTGCGGGTCCCGCGACGGGCTGATGACGGTGACGGGGCGCAAGCACAACATGGACGACATCATCGCCACGGTGCTGGCGGTGGAGCCGATGAAGTTCATCTACCGCGGCCGCATCGCAGTGTTCTCGGTGCGCGTGCTGCGCGACGAGAGGATCTGCATCGTGGCCGAGCAGCGCCCGGACTGTGGCGAGGAGGAGGTGAGAGACTCTTTGGATTTAGGTTTTTAATAAAAAAAAAATAAAGTACCAGGTCCTATCATCATCATCATCATTCATGTGGCCTATCATCATCATCATCATTCATGTGGGCTGACATCCTACATCCACCCACTGCTGAGTCTTCTTTATTATGCTACTCCCTACGGTTACTAGCCAACTTCATCCACTGTTTCCCGACCACCCTTACAATATCGTCGGACCAACGGGCAGGTGGTCTACCCACAAGACGTCGCCCCAATCTTGGCCAGCAGTGCAGTTTTAACAGTGCTTTTTTAACCGTCGTTCTCACTTCTCGGGCGTTATACTGGTGAAAACAAACTTTTTCTCTTATATAGGAACATAGGATCAAATCTCACAAAAAAATTGCTTTCCCATACAAATTGCTACTATCAGCTGATCACTTTTGTATGGGGAGGTTAGGTTTCTTTTTGAGATTAAATGTTCCTTAGAGACAAAAAAAAATTGTTTTCAGCAGTAAGATGCCTTCGAGAAGTGAGGTCGATTAAAAAAACACGGTGTTTACTGTCCCACTGCAGGGCAATGGCCTCCAAGAAATCAAGTCATCGCTACTATGATGAGATTTGAATTAATCACCACGCTTGCCTTGGATTGCTGATCGCAAACCCGAGCTATGTTCGAACAGCTGAAAAACTTTAAAATATATAAAACTTCTGACAAGTTATTATAATGTTATGCATTCTACTACCACTCAAGCCCTTTCATTAGATACTTTATATTACGGGAATAAAATTCATCATTTTATCGACTTACATTATAAAATTTGATAATGAATACAAATACACACACATAATTAAGACCATTATAATAACTTGTAATACTCAGTTTAGCTTGGTTGTGAAATTATATTCTTTCTTTTTGGAGGCTGAAAAATAAAGATGGAGTTACCTAATTGAATAGATTGTACAAGTGACGACCGTATCAAAGAGGGCTAGGACTAAGTAGTTGTCGCTGTATGAAATTTATTCTCAATATTATTATTTCAACTCAACTGTTACCTTTCCCCCGCAGTCATTCCAATGGATGTCCCGAGTGCTCCAAGCGGTAGACTCTATCCACCAAGTGGGCATATACTGCCTCGCACTGGTGCAGCCCAACTACCTCCCGAAGACACCCCTGGGTGGTATCCACCTCAGTGAGTGCAAGCGCCGGTTCCTTGAGGGCACCTTGCATCCCGCCAACGTGCTCATGTGCCCTCACACTTGCGTCACCAACCTGCCTAAACCGAGGGAAATACATTCAGGTAAGTCCTTTAGAAATAGAGGGTTCATAAGAATTTCTACTCGTAAAAATGTTTTTTTCTACTCGTAAAATTAATTAGGCTAAACTCCCACTGCTGGGTAAAGACCCAAACTCCTTCATTGGTATTTAGAATAAAATAGAACAGAATAGAAAAATATTTATTCAGCAACAATCTTACAGCTAATAACAATAAAATCTTGAAACTAAAACATTTTGTGCCGAAAAGGTGACCCTCAGCATAATGCCAAGACATAAGTAATGCCAAGGCGCTGATTTTCAGGGGCACCTATTTGTTAATAGCCAGCGCTTACTAGCGTAATAATATTTGTGGTGGTCTAAATCGACACGGCATCTTTTTCTGGGTCTTCCTCTTAACCGTCGCCCATCTATTGGCTTGTATTGTGTGACGATTTTACTCCACTAATCTATAAAATATGAAAATAATAATATTTATTATGATAAATCAAACATATACACTCCAAAAGCAATCGTAGGAGAATAGGTAAACAGCATGCGCTCTCTTTGGTTGGCACAGTGGCGCCATCTAGCGATTCACAATGACTACTAATAGGGCGATAAAGCAGCACCCAATTTGCCAACCTCTTTGTAGTTTGAGGATTTATAAAAGCATGATAATATGAAACTTTCTACACAGATACTATTATCATCTTAGCGTGTGATTTGGGATCAAGTCAATGTAAGTTGTATGTATTTATTTATTAATTTACTTTTTTTTTTCAGATGTCGGACCAGCGTCGGTGATAGTGGGTAACTTAGTGCAGGGCAACCGCTTGGCGTCGGCGCAAGGCCGGGACATGGGCTACACCGACGACTCTGATGCTGCTAGAAAGGTTGGTTTTGTTAAGAAAATAAGTTGAAAAGTTTATATTGGTAAACCAAATGTTTTTATTATCAATAAATCATACTATTTATGTCAACTCTGTAAGTAGTAAGGTGTTTTAAAATTTCTCAAAGTTTTGTGTAATAGTGAGTAGAATTGCCTTTCAGCATTCGTAAGATAGTATAATTAAATCCACTCTTGAGCGCTATCTAATTGCGAGAACCTTACTGTATCCTGTTAAGTAGCGCCCTTTTGTGCTTAAAGTTTTACAAAATAAAGTTTAAAATTGCGTCCTTTTGCAGGGGTCACATGAAATTAACTCTTAGAGTTAAATTTAGGTGTAGGTATTAGCTAGCAGATATTGATTATGACAATATTTCCTTTTCAGTATCAATTCATATCTCAAATCCTGAGGTGGCGCGCTCAAAGCACCTCCGACCACGTGATCTTCACGCTGCTCAACTCCAAAGGCGCCGTGGCCAAAGCCCTGACGTGCGCCGAGCTGCACAAGAAGGCCGAGCGCATCGGCAACCTCCTGCTGGAGAAGGGGCGCGTCAACACCGGCGACCACGTCGCCCTCATATTCCCCCCGGGACTCGATCTCATTTGCGCCTTCTACGGCTGTCTGTACGTAGGCGCGGTCCCGGTCACGATACGCCCCCCGCACCCCCAGAACCTCCACACCACGCTGCCCACCGTGCGCATGATCGTCGACGTCAGCAAGGCCACTCTAGTCCTCTCCAACCAATCTGTGATAAAGCTCCTGCGCTCTAAAGAAGCCAGCAACGTCCTCGACAGCAAGGCCTGGCCGATAACACTCGACACAGACGACATGCCCAAGAAGAAACTCCCCATACTATACAGGGCGCCCACTGCGGAAATGCTCGCCTACCTTGACTTCAGCGTTTCCACCACCGGCATGCTCGCCGGCATCAAGATGTCTCATGCGGCAGTCACCTCTCTGTGCCGCTCCATGAAGATCGCTTGCGAATTGTACCCGTCAAGACATATAGCGCTCTGCCTCGACCCGTACTGCGGACTCGGCTTCGCGCTCTGGTGCCTCAGCAGTATCTACTCAGGCCATCACTCCATTCTTATCCCACCTTCTGAAGTGGAGATCAATCCTGCTCTCTGGCTGAGCGCCGTCTCTCAATACAAAGTCCGCGATACATTCTGCTCGTATGGAGTCATGGAGCTGTGCACCAAAGGTCTAGGCAGCTCGGTGAACCAGCTCAAATCGAAGGGCATCAACTTGGCTTGCGTGAGAACGTGTGTGGTCGTGGCGGAGGAACGGCCCCGGATCAATCTGACGAATTCATTTTCAAAGCTGTTCTCGGCGTTGGGTTTGAGTCCTCGTGCGGTTTCGACGTCATTCGGGTGCCGGGTGAACATTGCGATTTGCTTGCAAGGTGCGTCGAGCCCGGAGCCGTCAACGGTGTACGTTGACCTTCGAGCGCTGAGGAACGACCGCGTCTCGCTGGTCGAGCGCGGCAGTCCGCATTCGCTCTGCTTGATGGAATCTGGGAAGCTGCTGCCGGGTGTGAAAGTGATAACCGCAAACCCGGAAACGAAAGGGCAGTGCGGGGACTCCCATCTAGGGGAGATATGGGTGCAGTCGCCGCACAATGCGAGTGGATACTTCACGATATACGGGGATGAGAGTGATTACGCTGACCACTTTAGCGCTCAGCTGGTGACAGGGAATACTGGGGAGGTGTATGCGCGGACGGGATACCTTGGGTTTTTGCGGAGGACGGAGATCAGTACGGTGAGCAGTGGGGGCGATGATAGTTCGGTGATGGCGCGGGACAGCGACACGGAGTCGCTGGCGTCGGCGTGCGGGAGTGTCAACGTGAGCGACACGCACGACACGCACGACGCCGTCTTCGTGGTGGGGGCGCTGGATGAAACCATCATGCTGAGGGGCATGAGATACCACCCCATCGATATTGAGAATTCTGTTATGCGGTGCCACAAGAAGATTGCTGAATGGTGAGTCTCTACTTTAATATATCTCTCGCTCTCTTCTTGTGTCGATACCCCAATTACTAGGTGTCGTGACCTCTCTTTGATAGGATCTTGTGCCTAATTATTGACCGCCATTGTGTCGATCTAATGCGATGTAGATACTTTAATATTAAGCTTAACATAATTTGAAAAGCTTACTCATCTTTAATTACATCATAACTATTTTATGTCTGTCTGTCTGGTAATTACAATTAAGTGACTACCGCCTGACCTTTGCAAAATTTGGGCAGGGGAACCAGATCTTTCTGAACTTACTCATCGTTACACGTTATAGAAACTTTCCGAGCCCTGCATGTATTACTCATCAGAGAGCGGATAGTAAAGATTGGATAGGAAACATTGCACATGGATTTAAAACATCTAACGGCCGACTGTTACCAAGGATTTGGAGAGTCTAGTAATTACAATGAGGCAACTGCCGAAAATATAAAACACTAGCGCGATTTCATCATCGCTCAGCGGCATCTATTAGTTTAGCGAACTAAACCAATAGATGCCGCTGATAACAGTTCCGAAGAACTGCTACCCCGAAGCGAAGTGAGGGCAGGCCACGAGTAAATAAATAAATATGGCAAGCGTTCTTAACCACTGAGTTACCTACCATTACTCAACTTTCCTATCCAGACGTGTGAATTTTGGGTATTTGACTAATCTCGATATAGTAAAAAAGATTTATACTTTTCCAAAATACTGGTAAATAAGAACCAATGGCCAAAATTTTCAGTTAAAAATTTAACGTCTAGCTGGTTTTATGAGCATTCAAAGTTTCATGCGCAAGTCCATTTTTAAAGTATTACAATAAAAAAAAATTATATCATTGAACTACCCGTACATTTTCCACCAACTTCTATTATAAAACCATTTACTTAAACGAAACATTTGATATAGCTACCAAACAAAATTAACTAGTAGCGCATACATGATACGAGCATGTGACGTCACTCGCCTGTAATAGCCATTTGTATAGAGTGTTTTGGGCTTGCCCAAAATATGTGCTCTTAAAGTTATGATATCTCAGGTAATTCAAATGAGAATCGAGTAATTCTTTCAATAATGTTTCTTAAATTGAGAGGTCTTTTGATTAAACACATAAAAAAAAATTGTCAAATACCCTATTCTAATTTATGTATGTTTCCCAACTATAACAATACGTTTGTCCCTTGTCCACAGCGCCGTGTTCACGTGGACGAACTTGCTCGTGGTGGTCGTCGAGCTGGACGGCAACGACAGCGAGGCCCTCAACCTGGTGCCGCTGGTCACCAACACAGTCCTCGAGGGGCACCACCTCATCGTCGGCGTGGTCGTGGTCGTAGACCCCGGGGTGGTCCCCATCAACTCCCGCGGCGAGAAACAGCGGATGCACCTCAGAGACGGGTTCCTCTCCGACCAGATCGATGCTATATACATAGCGTACAATATGTAAGAGAGGGTGCGGGCCCGCATGCGGACTCGGCAGCGACTTTACAACTATATGTGAATGGTCTCCTGATTCTAGTAGGTAATGAGTTAATCGGCTGCTCCAAAGAATGAAGTCCGATTTGCAATATGTTTAATATCGGACTTTGTTCTTCGAAGGAAGCGAAATATAGGGTAGTTGTCTAACCAATAACGTCGTTAGACCCAAAAACCTTTAAAAAGTCAAATACAATTGATTTTCTATCGTGTCTGCTGTCTGGACCTTACGACAAAGAGAAAAAAATAAAAAATATTGTTTTTTTCATAAGTGGCCTAAATGACAAAATGGCTAATTCTAAGTAAGTCCTATCATCTAATCTAAATTGTTTGTAAACAGGTAAATTGTACTGACGTTGGCAAGGTTTATAGATAAATCTGAAAATGAAAAATGAAATACTTACGCAAAGTAATCGACACTTAACGCCATCTATTGGTACGTATTGGGACTAACATGTTTTGCGCTGAACGTTTCCCCGAGATAAAGTGAGGTTCAGTTGATGTCACCCATTCTGTTATGTGAGTGTGTCACGTCTTTCTACGAATATCAATCAGACCCCGGCACCAAATTAACGTAGGGATAGTAGCTGTCAAAATAACATTTATAAAGATGACTTGACTGGTTCATCGATTCATCATCTAGCGTACCAAGTCGGCGTTTTGGAGCCAGGCGCTCGTTTTCCTCCAATATCTTAACTATGAACAGCCTTAGGCTTCAGTAGTGAGGCACTCATGTGAGGTGTTGGCACTCATGTCATCCCTTACGGCTTCACGCCATTTCTTTTTGGGTCTATCAATATCCGTACAGTGGACCCGGATGCGTCATGGCTGGACATTGTGTTCCCTACGTTTGTATCCGGTTCCCATAGAACATGGCCTGTGCCAGTGTAGGCGACTTCCGCAGTTTGCTATGTCACATACAAGGACGCCGTATGACGTCACTTGTTATGTTATGCAATTTAAGGACTAAGTAAGTGTTGATTTAAAAATAATGAAATGTTTTGTAAATAACTTATAAACTGCGTTTCCTAAAAGATACCGTGGCCGTTTTTAAAATATTTTTCTATTTAGGCAACTACCCTATTTAAACAGGCTCACTTTCACTCATCAATTCTGTGAACATTGTAACTGTACACACAACAATTAGGCTTTGGAGAGACAAATGTACACAGTTTCACTTTAGACTTAACAGTTTTTGAATAAATGTTTCATGTCCTAGTTGTAATAGATTTGAAATCTAAATGTGAAGAAATAAAGTCGCAATTACCATTCGAGTTCGCCAGGCCTGTACCTGCCCATAGTGAACATGGGCCTTTTCTACCGTAGGTTCAGTGTATAGTTTTATATTTCGACTGTCTTTTAGACTTTGATGATTTTGTAACTGCACTGTTTGTACTTCGAATTTCCCCCCTTTAAAAGCGAATAAACTTAAGCCAATCTCTTGACGAATCGAAAGAACGATTTAAGACTGTAAGCTAATATTTTAAGGCTTCTTTTTTGGAATGCTAACATCGGCATTAAACGATTCGGCTTAAGCTGGACGAAGACTGATGCAAGTCTGAAATAGACGGTTCATTTGTTGTTACCTTAGAGATGTTTCGATTGCTCTGACCAAATGCTGGGATGACTTGGCTTCGGGTCGGTTTTAAGCGCAGTCTTTGCGATATCTAAGCGAAATGGTTCTGATGTGTATTTGTTGCGCAATGGAAGCTGACAGCTGTCAAAATTATACGCAATGACATTTCTTTTTAGCTTTTGTCTTCATAATGTTACCTATGTCGTTACTCGTCGGCCTAATTCGACCGAAGATGGAAAAACTGTTACGATATCGATTTAAGTATAGAAATATAGAAGATAAATACGTAATTTATTTTATAAATATGATGACAACTGAGATTGGTTTATTTAACCGACCTTTAATAACTTAATCTCACAGTATACATGTGTTTTGATTTGTACGAATCGTGTTAAGAAACTAAAATTTTCTTCGATTTGAATAACGTTAATGACGTCACTTCAAGTTGTGATTATAATTTGACAGTCGTGCGCCATGATGAGCAAAGTTGCGTTTAGTTAGCCGATCACCGGATCAGCTTGTATCGTTTTTATTATACACAATTATATTGTTGTGATTATTATGAATCAAGTAATTTCTAATGCTAGTGCGTATGTAAATGTATTGTATTACAATCGGTAATATTAAAACCCTAGTGTTAGTTATATAACTATGAATAAATATCGTATTGCATTTAATGTGTTGATCGATGTTAGTTTCTTGAATTTCGGTTTATATCGTTGACAATAAAATTCCAAACGATTCTGATGTTCGCCCGCTGAATGTAGCAGAAGTCTAGTTCGTATGGATATTGCTTGGTATACAATTCATATTTAGGTTAACGACAGAAGTTAACAGGTCATTGCAAGCACAAATGATTAATTAACTTTTTTACTGAACGAGCGCAGGATTAAAGTTTTAATTATAGATATAATCGTTTTTAGAAAATGTTCTTTTTTCATTTCGAACTCGCAACAGATTTATGCGTTTAAGAAACTTTAAGAAACCTTGCAATGTCTACGCGGCACTTAAATGTTCAATTTATTACTTAGAGTAGGTCAATTTTAATGAATATAACAATAATGTTGTCACATTTTCCGATTTAAATGTCTCAGTGTTAGTAGAAAGCACAAAATGTATTCAATGTGGTTCCGGGGTTTACCTGATATTGATGTTTTAGTTTCTTAAGCAAGAAGTATAGTGGAAGTGAGATGAAACATGGAGTTAAATTCCAGTTTAAATTATCCTTAAAACAGTTGAACGATGTAAACATTGAACTTGATTGAAATAATTGTTTTTTTTTCATCTCGCTTTTTCTGTGCTTCAAGTTTCATAATATTCAAATTATATTCTGTTAGTATTTCAGCAGAGATGTTCAGTAGGGTGTATATGTTAGTACATGCACAATTAAAGTGTCTCTTGTTTTACATCGCTTGTGTATAATTCGGTTAGTGCAAGTTAGAAATGCTAGTCGGTGATGTGAGAAGTGGTGTGGAATTCTATTTGGTTTTGGACGTAAAAAATTAAAGCTTCAGTTTAGGTGTTTTGAAACAAACTTATTTTTTACATTATTGTTTGTTTTTTGACCATTTTTTCATTTAGTAAAGTCTTTAAGCAATTTGGGTACTTTTTATATAAGGTAATTTTCTTTGTAAGTTTGCAAATTACTAATCATGAGGTCAACAATAGCAGCCATCAAATGTCCCATGACAAAATGGAATGCACGCCACTAGTTGTAAGAAAGTGATATTTTTGTGAGCGTCTAATAGAAGTTGGTACGTAGCTCAAATAACCTGGTTAGTTTTGATGTCTGAGCCAGTCTATGGACGCCCACAAAAGGGTTGATTGACCAGTGTCTGGGGTGAGGACTATTAGCCATATATACCAGTTTTGATTAAATATTAAGCGTATCATTTATTATTTACGGCTTTTCTTTTCATAGGTCACGATTTCACATGCTTTTTTTGTATCACGACATATTCTGTAAAATACTATTTAGATATTCTGCGGGAGATTAGTTCATTCGATCAAAATGAGCTATTGCAAACATATTTTCACTTACGATATCCTTGGTTGTGACCTCGCTTATTGAGCATTTTGATAGATAAATAAAGAAATCACTTAATATGTGACAACGGACATTCAGAATATGTCAGACAAAATATCGACGATATTTTAAAGATTTCAATTTTAGTCGTTTACATAGGATAAGTTATGAATGTCCTAATTTCGTAAGTTGGCTTCAAAATTCTTCTGCCTACCTATTTTTATTACCTTACTCTATGGATTACCCATTAGAGTTACTTGCTCTAGAAAAATCAAGATTTTGGTCATGATCAATGAATTTTATGAAAGCTTTTTCGATTCATTGTCTAATCAGTTATCGTCGTGTCTGATATATCTTTGAAACATTGTCTACCATGATCTGCATTTCATGTAACATATGCATTTGATTTCTGCAATTGCTCGCGTAGTTAACGAATGTAACATTTTCACCTAACTAACCCACCTTGACATTGACAAATTATTTAATAATATTTCAATTGGCCATAAGAATTGCTCAAAACAATTCATTTGTTCAGCTGCATGTGAATGATTCAATCATTGTCTGTAAGTGCAATTGTTTGTAATACCTACATTAGTATATCGTGCGTAATCAATTTGTATTTTCATTATTATTCCATTCCACAAAATTCTAATGTCTTTATATAGTTAATCATTTTGTTGAATCGAATTTAAATTATCATATTAGATTCCATTTATTAAATACTAGTGGCCGCCCGCAACTTCGTTTGCGTGAACTTTATGACTCTTGGCTTAAAGATGAACAGACTTGGAACCCCCTTTTCGCTCCATTAGGGGTGTAAGTTTGGAATATCCTTCCTTATAAGATCTCATCCAAAAATGGTCATCATATTTGACAATTTTCCATTCCATTTCATTCTATATTTGTTATAGTGGAGCTGGGCTCTTAGAGTTCCAAACCAGATGTTCCATGATCTTTGATTTTTTTCATGGCATCATAAAATGCTCATCAATCTGAACAACTTTTGTTAAAGTGCCATTGACCTACCTCTTATAGTTTAGCTGGGCTGTTGTGGTTCTACATCAAGGAGCCTGGTCTTTAAAATATAATATATCCTATAAGTTGCCCTGATATTACAGCTATAAAATAAAAAAAGTTTCATTTGAATTGGTTCAGTAGTTTCCGAGATTAGCGCGAACAAACAGACAAACAGACAAACAGATAAACAGACAAACAGACAAACAGACAAACAGACAAACAGACAGACAAAAATTTTAAAAATCATTGATTCATGTTCTGTTACTGTTTTTTAGTCGTCCTAAGTTATTTTGAGATAAATATCTTCAATGTACAGACACAGCTTTTTTACATTTTTATTATATGTATAGATTCCTTTATTCTATGTCTTGTAATTATTTATTGCTAAATTGTACATATATTTTTGTTATTTAATTTTACGTTATAAATGATTTTCTGTATTTTAGCTATTTAATGTTGTTTTGAGGAGCTAGGTAGTGTTAAGTAAAAAATGTATCATTTAGCTGATTTCATACTAAATCGGTGTATCATTTAGTTATTATAAAGTTTAATTTTTATGGTTATTTCAAAATGTAGTCATCTTACTGGATAAGTATATAAGTAGTGAAATAAACTCAGTTTTCTGAACAAATATTGTCTTATTTGTAATCGTTTATATAACAAAGCATAATGTACCAGCGCCGGGCGTTGTGCGCGCAGCCTGTGAGTGCGCATGATCGTGCGCAGTGCGCAATGTCACTGAGTACTAGGTGTAATGGCGCGCAGGTGTATTGTGTTAGCGGCTGCGCGGGCTGACGAGAGGACATGCACGCCACGCGATGCTCAAAAAATCTTTTAAAAATTTACTTTGTCTTTTGTAAATGTAACGTATATGTGGCCCCGTGCAGTGTCCGCTCGACAGGCCTAGTTACGCACAATCGCGACTATTGAATTGTAACTTCTGTTTGTAAGTCCCACAATTTGAGGACAGTCTAAGATGGCTGGTGGGACGATGCTTCTACATTGTGACTTGGTTTATGGAACAACAATAAATAATAAACACGATTTTTGGAGTTTTTTTATTTTTTTTTTCACAACATTAAGATGGTTAAGATATTTTTGTGAGGTCAATTTCTCAATCATTATAGAATAAAAACTAAATCTATTTGGAAACGGCATTGAACTAATAAATAATTTCTTCAAACAACCCAAAAAAGAAAAAAAAATCATAAATATTAAATAGGGACAACTGTTTTTTTAGTGTTTTCTCGAACACAATTTACGGTGATTGAAAAATTTACCTCAACATGACAATAAGTGAATTAGTAACTACTTACTTAAACTTCTTAAAATATTTTATACGATTTCTACTTTTATGCTCTAGGTACAAAGGGCTTAAATCTAGGTTAAATACATAATATTTGCAATAAACTGTAGGTACTCTTATTTCAATAGCTGTTGGATACAGTGGTATGCCGAATCGTGCGATCTAAGTATACCTATGAAAACTAAAGCAAAAAAGATCATGTACTAAGGACAAGCACGTTTTGTACACGACGAAAGTACAAGAGGTGCTTGCCCGTACATACCACGGACTTAACCGGTCGCTTGGTTTGGAACTCTCTAATGAACAGTGTAACTTTTGGCAAGGGTTGTTGCCAAAACCGATCCACCGGGTATGTAAATACGTCCGTGGTACCTACTTTTACAGCCAAACATAATTAGAAGGTCAAACCAATAGTATCTAATTGAAATGCAATGTTTAACGAATCGTTTAAGTGTTTTTTTATTAATATTAAATCTATGCTTATGCTCCTCTAAATATTCTTATATCTATGCTTTCGACCATATAATTCATAATAGGGTACTTGACTATTTTTTTTTTATGTGTTTAATCAAAAGACCCCTCTATTAAAGAAACATTGTTGAAAGAATTATTTGATTCTGATTTGAATTACCTGAGATATCACAACTTTAAGAGCACATATTTTACGCGGGCCCAAAAACGCTCTATACAAATGGCTACCAACATGTGACGTCACACGCTGGTGTCTTGTATGCGCGTCTAGCAAATTTTGTTTGGTAGCTATATCAAATGTTTCGTTTATGTACATAGTTTTATAATAAAAGTTTGTGTTTAATGTGTGGGTAGTTCAATGATATAATTATTTTTATAATATTATAAACTTTAAAAATGGACTTGCCCATGAAACTTTGAATGCTCACAAAACCAGCTAGACGTTATATTTTTAACTGAAAATTTAGGCTATTGGTTCTTATTTACCAATATTTTGGTAAAGTATCAATATTTTTTACTACATCGATATTAGTCAACTACCCTATTATAACATTAAACTTTTAATTCATAACATTAATAGAATAATCTTTAATTTTATACCAACATTCCCCTTTAAGACCGATAATAAATGTCACTACCTACTAACTTACCTAACTGACTTATACGAGTAGGTATAACCTAATTACGTTATTATCTAAATTTGGACTAGAATACAATAAGATTGGATTACAATTTATTTATATGACTATTGTTAATACGGGTTTCAGTTTTCCATAAACTTATATACCTATATTATATCCCGTAAATATAGAAACAATAATTAAAACAACCCTATTAGATTGATTACACAAAATTAAAGAAGTTAACATCCGACCGTGCCTACTGCTCAACCTAACAACGACCCTCCTCGATACACATATCAAAGAAGTTTACATTCGACCGCTTAACAACACCCCACTCCTTGATACACAAAGTTAGAGAAGTAAATATATAATCGACCAGCGTAGCTGTTTATAGATAATAAAATGCCTACTTTCATTGTGCGTTATTTCCATATTGCGCAATCTGCGGCTTCATCTTAGTGACTAATTTTTTCCTAAAAGACTAGAAATTATGACATAGTATTGACTTAACTTTATATAGGTACCTAAACATCTTAATAACTACATCGAAATTAGGCTATAAAATAAGTAACAAGTATTTATTTATAAATATAACCCCCTCTTCTTGATACCTAAAATCAAAGAAGTCAACATTCGATTGCACTGCTCTACCTAACAACGCCCTTCCTGATAACTAAAATCAGAGAAGTAAACATTCGACCTCTCAACATAATAACGTTCCTCTCTTCGATACCTAAAATCAAAGTAGTCAACATTCGACCTCCCAGCTCGACTTATCAACGCTCCTCTTCTTGATACCTAAAATTAACTAAGTCAACATTCGACCGCACTGCTCAATTTATCATCACTCCTGTCCTATGCCTAAAACAAAAAGTCAACATTCGACCGCACTGCTTGACCTAACAACGCCTTTTCTATTGATACATAATATCATAGAAGTCTACACACTACTCAACGTAACAAGCAACGACTTTCCCCTTAATATACAAAATCAGAGAAGTCAACATGTCACCAGCATAGCTGTGCACCTATAATAATTGAAATAACTACCCTTAAGTACCTACTTCTAGTTATATTTATTGTGACTAAATTAATATCCCTTAAAGACCGAAAATTATATCAACTCTAGACTGACTTAACTTACATACTTAATAATCTTAATATCTACGTTTAGATTAGACTTTAAAGTTTCAAATATTTATTTGTAGAAATGTAACACGTTGTAACTGCAGTTTCCCATAAACATCTGTTATATACTTATGTACTTAGTAAGCAAATAAAACGACTCGCTTCTCTTGATACACAAAATTAATTTAACATTCGACCGCATTACTAAATCTAACAACGCTCCTCTCCTTGATAACTAAAATCAGAGAATTAAACTTTCGACCACACTCCTCGACCTATCAACGCCCTTCTTCTTGATAACTAAAATCAGAGAATTAAACTTTCGACCACACTGCTCGACCTATCAACGCCATTCTTCTTGATAACTAAAATCCGAAAGTTAAACTTTCGACCACACTCCTCGACCTATCAACGCCCTTCTTCTTGATAACTAAAGTCAGAGAATTAAACTTTCGACCACACTCCTCGACCAATCAGCGCCCTTCTCCTAGATAACTAAAACCAGAGAATTAAACTTTCGACCACACTCCTCGACCTATCAACGCCCTTCTTCTTGATAACTAAAATCAGAGAATTAAACTTTCGACCACACTCCTCGACCTATCAACGCCCTTCTTCTTGATAACTAAAGACAGAGACTTAAACTTTCGACCACACTGCTCGACTTATCAACGCCCTTCTTCTTGATAACTAAAGTCAGAGACTTAAACTTTCGACCACACTGCTCGACTTATCAACGCCCTTCTTCTTGATAACTAAAGTCAGAGACTTAAACTTTCGACCACACTCCTCGACCTATCAACGCCCTTCTTCTTGATAACTAAAGTCAGAGACTTAAACTTTCGACCACACTGCTCGACTTATCAACGCCATTCTTCTTGATAACTAAAATCAGAGAATAAAACTTTCGACCACACTGCTCGACCTATCAGCGCCCTTCTTCTTGATAATTAAAAGCTGAGAAGTGAACATTCGACCACAATGCTCTAACTAACAATGCCTTTCCTCCTGTTAAATAAAATCAAAGAAAGAATAAAAAAATACATACTAATTTTAACCCATTGAATGCCTACCTTTTATGATGTACGGTGGCCTGCACATCAAGTTACTACAATCTGTCAAATTTCTTCAATCGAACCTCACTTTTATGTCAAACGTGTTTGGTTCAATATCAACCGAGGAAATTTGACAGATTGTAGTAACTTCATGTGCTGGCCACTGTACCTTTTATGATGTTGATGTGCCACTAAGTTTGGCCATTTAATACTTAATTTCGGCATTCAATGGGTTATGAACCACTTATTTTTATTGTGCATTAATTTTCTATTGTGCGATCTGCGGCTGCATCTAAGAGACTAAAAGTCTCCTAAATTTAATTTTACATAAGAATCTAATTTTATAAGCCTACATAATATTAAAAACCTTCGGTCTTGAATATATTGGGAAATGTCGGTATAAACAATACTTAAATACCTATTTTAATTCTAAAGCATTCACAATCACCAAGTTTACTTTGCCCTGTGTTATTACATCCTGCATTTTGTTACATTACCTATTAATAAGTAAGTAAGTTGATTGTTCAGAGAGCCTAGCTGTCAGTGATAGCCAGCCACAATACCGCAAAAGTATCTGATCTACATACCAACCTGTTGGTTTTCAATTTCCGTTATCATCGTTAGGTTAAGTATATTTTTGCTAGGTTCTTATATTTTTTGAAAAAAGAATGTGTTTTCATTTTCTACACGGTTCCACTGGCAAGGTACGTCAATGAATGTTGGCTATCGACATTATACTCTGATTCATAATCATGTAAAGTAAACTGACAGATGTCAATGGGTCATCCCCATACATTATCACTCAAATTGACACATGCAAAATGTCAAATTGTATAGAAACTTATCATTTTCATCTGTCAGTTTACTTTACATGATTATGAATCAGAATATAGGTACTTATGTTTTTTTTTAAAAAAGAATGTGTTTTCATTTTCTACACGGTTCCACTGGTAAGGTACGGTGGCCAGCACATCAAGTTACTACAATCTGTCAAATTTCTTCAATCGAACCTCACTTTTATGTCAAACGTGTTTGGTTCAATATCAACTGAGGAAATTTGACAGATTGTAGTAACTTGATATGCTGGCCACTGTACTTACGTCAATGAATGTTGGCTATCGACACACTGTCGATTTGGACCAGACGAATGCACTATTGTGACAGCATCACTTATTTTAGTGTATCTTAACCTTTTTTAGTTTAGAGGTTCCCTAAAAATACAAGCGCATTTGCAAGGACATAAAAAACAGAAATGAAATCTTAATTAAGTATGTAGGTACCTACTTAATGAGTGAATCTCGGTGGAATCTATGTCAGCCACGCCTGTTGTTCTAGCATAATAAAAATAAATTCTTTCGTTCTAAGTATTAATAAGTAATTAATTTTGTTTCGGGTCATTAGTTCCACACTACTTATGGGTACAAACAGATGGCGCTAGGCGTTGACTACATCGCGCTAGGTAGTGTTTTGCCTTTTCAGTGTTGTAGCTATAAGCCTTCATTGTCTCAACATATTTTAGGTAGGTACTTCTTAACCCTTAATAGGTCATAAACCAACGCTCTTATGTTGTTTTTTTTTATGTGATAGGTAGCACACGAGCGGGCGGATCACCTGATGGTAAGCAATTGCCGCCGCTCATGGACACTTACAACACCAGTGGAGTTACAAGTGCGCTGCCAACCTTTTATCCCCTTCCCCCCGGGTGGGCCTCCGGTACCCTCACTCACTTGGCGAAACGCAGCACAGGGGCTGCTTCACGCCGGTTTTCTGTGAGGCAGTGGTATCACTCCGGTCGAGCCGGCCCATTCATGCCGAAGCGTGGCTCTCCCACAGTTATGTGATGATAGATAAGGTTCAAGATCATGTAGGATCTATTTTCCTGTTGCCTTATTAAGGGTTAACAGACACAGATTTAAATTTTTAAACTAAGACAAGCAAATCCCATTAGATTAACACCCCTCCCGAGTAACGGACCTCTGGGCGTCCTCAGACTAAAGGTTAAGATACACTAAATTCAATCAAATTATAATTAAATTAATAAATCAATCAACTATAGGTACGTACAGCCACACATCAAAGTATACAAAAATGTCAAATTTCTTCAATCGACTCTCAGCTTACAGACATACACATTAGGTTGAATATAATATATCAACTGTGGAAATTTGACAGTTTGTGGTAACCTGATGTGTGGCTGACTGTACCTACTGTGGGTGTAGGAAGTACATCATATGTAAAACCTATCAATTCATAATACCAATTTCCATAAAATATTTATTCAGAGAGGATGGTGGAGAGCCTATTTATTATATCCTGTTTGCTTTATTTTTCTAAATATCTTAACTTGCCAACAGTCTTTGAACTATGAAGGACCGTTTGCAAGTTAACAATAAATGGTTATGTTGGGTCTGGAATTCAAGACCAAAAAATCTACGACAGATACTTCACTGTCAAATCTGTTAGGTAAAGTGAAGTGACTTACCTATGTCATTTTTAAGTGACGTTTTTAGGTTTCGCCAACATTTTTGGCATTATTTTTCTTATTAACCAGACTAAACGGTAGGTACCAAATGTTAATAACACCTGAAGTGTTACAAGCGCAATACCATCTTTGAAAACTAAAATTACGGATTGTTAAATTTTATGAAAAAAGTAAATAAAATTATTATTTCAATAATTATAGAATCAAAATTATCAATAAATAAATTATATCAGCGAGTATTTTTAGAAAAAAGGGGTAACATACTATGATACGATCATTTTATTGCAGTAGCAACATTGTAGTAGATTTTTTGGTCTTGAATTCCAGTTTTGGGTATAAACTCATAATCATCGATAATAGTGATGTGACACTCTAAATAAGTTGGCTCGTTATTAAAGTTATATTAATACCTATCCTCCCTGAATACTATTTTGTAGGTAAATAAGTAGCTAAGCGTACATCTTTACAAAAATATTCACTTCTCTCGACTTAATATTAGCAACACAGCACCCAATCACCCTTTGACAATTATTTAATTAAAAAAATTGATATGAATGATAAATCCATTATGAAATCCAAGTTTAAAAAAATTAAAAATCTTTCTCTATACGAATCAATTTGATATTTTTAAAAATAATAAAATAATCTTTGTCGTGGTACTTAAAACAAAAAGGTTGGTAGGTACTGGACTTTTTGCTGAAAAACATTTAAGTAAGTTATGATTTAGGTAATTTCACCACATTCTCAATCTCGTTAAGTTAGATAAACAAGTTCAAACTTAATTCATCACAATTCTCTCTCTGACTAGTCATATTAAGATAAATGCATTAATTAGGGACTTACAGGCTACATTAATAAATGCAAGGGTAATTTAACATACTTACTTAACTACGACTACGAGTACTTAATATAAGAAACAGTAACTTCAACGATACGGCAATAACATTTATAACCACTGACAGAAAACGTCTCGCTTAAAATTCACCTACGTCTAAAAAGAAACTACCTACTTAACTCCAATCTCCAATTTCATAGCTATTCAGGAATATCCCTTGCATTGACTTATCTTGTCACCGAATAACCTGTAGCTACCATTTGGGTTACGGAGCGCTTCTTCAAGTGACCGTCGAGCATCAAAAGGGGGTACGCAGCGCTTTTGTTCTTATGTGATAGGTGGCAGCAGCACAGCAGCAGTGGGATCATCTATGGTAAGCGATTGCCGCCGCCCATAGACACCTGCATATGCGCTGCAAACCTTTGAGCTGCTTTCCCCCAATTGGGTTCCGATACCCTTACTCACTTGACGAAACACACCGGCTTTTGTGGATACTTAGTAGGTGATGGCCAATCATTCTCTCAACCCTTAACCTAAACCTTTATCTAATGTTATCGAATAGCTGCCATTTGGGCTTATGGATTTGGTAGTTCTAGTACCATCATTCCGTCTACAGTACTAACTTTACTACTACTGCCTACCTACATGTTACATACTAAAATACTAGTAAGTACATAATACATACAGGGTATATACCTATACCGTTCTATTCCTATACATAACTTCTACCAAGCATTCTGAATAAGCGACATCAACATAATGTCCAAACATAAAACATAGGTAATGGTATTTTAAGATTATGATTAGAGTTAGGCCATATTATGTAAGTATAATCTACTTAGTATAACTTATTTGGTGACCGTCTACGTAGGTTAAGATACCTTTTAAAATTTAAGGTAAGTTAGTATTTTATACTACTTACTTACTTATACTTACTTACATAATGGATAAATAATTAGATCATATCTGGGTAGTAATAGTTATATAGTTTTTAGATTGTATTTTAAAACCAAAGGTTTTTATGTTTAAGTATAATTTAAAAAAATATTTTCCAACTTTGATGCATTGAATGCATTTTTTTATATATTATAATATTCATGGTAAGTACGTATTTGTTTTTGGACGTATAATACTTAGGGTTCTTATTCAAAATACTTACTTAAAATGTACCAACATTTTTTTTTGGTAATATAATTTTTATATAAGTAGGTATTAGGGGTTATGATAGGCCTTCGTTTCCTATTTGTGAACCTAGGCAATTAGGCATATTTTCGTTAATGTACCTATAACTAAAACTAAATTATTTGGCTTTTCGTTCTATCTCTTTCGAATTCTTTCTTCTTTCAAAGCTTCCAATACTTTTTCTTTCGCTACGTGATTTTCTTCGAATTTTGCTGTCGGTTTCATTCGCTAAGCGTGAAGTGTGGACTTAGTCCTGATTTTATGTAGATTTTACCTATTATCACATAACTTCATTTCCCTTTTCCTGGATATGCTTCCATCCTGGTTCTCATACGTTATTTTAGTTATTAAAATATATGTTTTTTGTTTTTAACAGCACTGCCTTTATAAGGACTAGTTAAAATAGGTATATAAAAATAATATAGATTTATGTTAAAGCAGCTTTTCATCATATGGCCAATCATGTCATAAGTATATCAACAAATCGCTATCCTATGTTAAACAGTTTTTTGTAGGACAGTTATTTAGAGTACCTATGGTGTACGTAATGTAACATAATTTAGAGTAATTTCTTGAGGAGATGCTATGGTGAGTGATGGAGCAAATGGTATCGGCTGAATGCTATTCAAATGCTTTAAATTAGTAATATACTTAATTAGAGGCTTTTAGCACAAAATAATTACACACAGAAGTTAGACTTTGACCTGATTTTGAATTTATAGAAGAGTTCGTTGACGTATGCTAGAGTTGTTGCCCGGCATGAGTACATAAGCGCGCGGCCTCTACCATAGACCTCGACAGTTTGACAATCTTAAGTCATAAGTTAGGATTAATGTGGTCGAAAAGGCGTTTTTGCCCGTTAGTACGCATGAGTGAGTACATGACATATTTTTAGCTCTTAGTGGGCAGTCAGCCTTCTGTGTCAATATCTTTATTTTGTGCTTTTAGTGTACAAGTTAATTTTATGAGAATCGTGTTTGTGTGTTTTGTTGTCATTTAAACAACTGTCTTTGACCAAAATATAGTCTTAAAACCTGCGATTTTATTCAAAATAGTCTGCACAGAATCCATAGGCTAATTATAGCGCTAAACATCGGCGTTTAATTCAGTGTCTGTGACTTACTGCCTTCGTAAGTTGACTACCCACATTATTATCATCTTTTTCACTTGACATTGCCGAAATTATACTCTTAAATGAGGACAGAGTCATTTTAAATAATCTTGAGTAGAAACTGCGGCTTTTCTCAGTTTCAGAGGGCTTTCGGGAGGCGTGAACGCTATGCGGCGCCGCCCCCGCACCTCCCCACTCCCAGACCTTGGTTGGCCAATACGCGCCTCTTTGACTCAGCCTTCTGTTCTGTTCAAGCTTAGCAAAGTACATAGAAAATCATTTATAAGCTCAGGAGTAAAGTAGAACTAAAGTAAGCATTATTGACCACAAATAATTGGGTATTTGACTAACATTTTTTTATGTGTTTAATTAAAAGACGCCTCAATTTAAGAAACATCGTTGAAAGAATCACTTGCTTCTCATTTGAATTACCTGAGATATCACAAGTTTAAGAGCACATAAGTATTTTGGGCAAGCCCAAAAACGCTCTATACAAATGGCTATTGAATTGTGACGTCACAACTCAAACTTTTGTGTGCGCGTCTAGTAAATTTTGTTTGGTAGCTATATCAAATGTTTCGTTTAAGTAAATGGTTTTATAATAAAAGTTGGTGGAAAATGTACGGGTAGTTCAATGATATATTTTTTTTTTAATTTTATACTTTGAAAATGGACTTGCGCATGAAACTTTGAATGCTCACAAAACCAGCTAGACGTTATATTTTTAACTGAAAATGTTGGCCATTGGTTCTTATTTACCAATATTTTGATAGAGTATCAATATTTTTTACTATGTCGAGATTAGTCAAATACCCAATTGCTACCAAAGTACTGGAACTGTAACAGACATAAGTAATGCTTTAGTATTATAGTGCTGACACTTCTTGAGTTACTTGTTATTTTTTCGATTTTACACTGTTTATTTTATCTGCAGTATTTGTTTTTTTCGGCCATTTTTTAGGCCGTTTTTAATATATTTTGTGTTCCATTTGATTGTTTGTTTGATCAGAGTATTTTTAAGTGGCGTAATAGCTAATTCCTAATGCTAATTAACTAATAAGAATATTTTATAAAGTGCTTGACTAATGTTACTTACGGCTAATTAGGGGTAAGGCTATTAGTAGGGGGCGTGCTTGTTACTTGCAGTATATTAGTATCAGCTTAGGTATATACAGGGTGTATCTATGCCCCTTTAACTACGTTTTTCTACCAACCATTCTGTACAACATTTGTTCAACGGCTTTTCGAACATCATCAAAAAATTTGTCGACTTCCCATACAAAATGACCAAGTCACGTGACTGACTTTGTATGAAAAGTAGAAATTTATTCATACCTACCTATTTCCAAAAATCATAGAACAAATGTTGTTCAGAATGGTTGGTAGAACACGTGGTTAAAAAAGGGATGTAAATGTTCACAGATACACCCTGTACATACTGTCCCACTGCAGGGCAAGGACCTCTATTATAGAACTCAAGTTTTATCGCCACTATGATGTGATTATGGCTTAATCACGCATGGTGATCACAAACCCGAGCGATGTTCGAAAAATTCGAAACATACATTTGCTCGACTTGGGAAACGAATCCAGGACCCTGAGAACAAGGCCCGGTACTTAAACCACTAGGCATAAGGGATGTTACTTAAGTATATAAAATATTAGATAGGTATATAATATATTATCTTGATAAAATGTTTTTATGTGATAGATGACAGCGGAGTCACAAGCACGCTGCCTACCTTTAACCTTTTTCCCCTATTGGGCCTCCGGTACCCTCACTCACTCGACGAAACACAGCGCAAGCGCTACTTCACGCCGGTCTTCTGTGAGGCAGTGGTATCACTCCGGTCGAGCCGGCCCATTCATGCCGAAGCGTGGCTCTCCCACAGTTATTATTTAAATTAATGTATTATATTAATAAAAATATTAATTACAGGTCACCAAATTTACGTAATAGGTATCTAATGTACTTAATAAGTAGGTAATAATTATGTAGCTACATAACTATAGTTTTTTAATTTTATATTGTTTTACGTATACCTACTTAACATTTCATCCTAGTTTCTATATGTTAAAGTAGTAAGTATTGAAAATAATATTGTTAAATGATGTAGGGTTCGTTATAGATAAAATAGGTATTGGAAAGTCTTTTGTTGAATATGCACAGTCTGAAAGTTATCGTCAATTGCTAAGGACGGGCAATACTTTGGATAATTTTAAAGTGGCTATGTTTGGTAAGGCTGTGGTCCAGCTTAAGTGGGTCCAGGTATCACAAGGAAGTTGTCACAGCACCCGGATAAAGACACAGGTCCCTCCACCAGCCCATGGTCCTTCCTACCGTCTCGGCATACGGACCGAATCTTGGGAGACGCTCACCAGGTACTTGCTAAGGGCTCTTTCCCCGGTGCGTTTCTTCACTCCCTACAAAATCTGTGTCTTTAGCCCATCTCAATGTCACTTCTCCCCAAATGGGGCGTGAAACACCACAGCACAAGCGACTCGCGCTCGGGCAGTTCCACATCAATCGAACTCCTTCCTAATGTCAACCGTCGAAATCCTTCTGCAGAGTTGACCATCTCTTGATGGTATACTGGTCCTATCTCGTTCCTGTTCCAGTCATTCAGCATCTGTTGCCGTTCCTCTTCATACAGCTGACATTCCCACAGCGCATGGTCCCGAGTTTCATCAGCTTCTCCACAGGGGCATGCAGGTGACTCACTGAGAGTCATAGCACCCGGATAAGTCAAGTAAGTACAACATCATGAAACCATCGCTTCGGAGCCCAGGGTACAGTTGGACCATTTTCAATTTTTTTATTTTGAGTGGCCGGCTATGCAGGTCCTATTCAGACCAGTATCACTGCAACCAGTTTGATCTATTGTGATCGCCGCTATGCTACAATTCAGTCCCAAACCCTTATTAAGTAAGTAGTTGTTTGGGACTGAGATCCCTAGCTTCATTGGGGCTTAGTACTTTCCCAAATGTATGCTACGTTTTGGCGCATCAGTTTTTTTTTATATGATAGGTAGCAGACGAGCAGGCGGATCACCTGATGGTAAGCAATTGCCGCCGCTCATGGACACTTGCAACACCAGTGGAGTTACAAGTGCGATGCCAACCTTTAATCCCCTTCCCCCCCGGGTGGGCCTCCGGTACCCTCACTCACACACACACACACACAGCACAGGGGCTGCTTCACGCCGGTTTTCTGTGAGGCAGTGGTATCACTCCGGTCGAGCCGGCCCATTCATGCCGAAGCGTGGCTCTCCCACAGTTGAATGTTAAAATGTCCTTGTTAAAATGACTGGTTAGAGCTCTTAGTAGGATGCGCATACTGTTGCTAGTTTGCCGAAGAAGCGCGGCAGTTGGACCATACTTAGGCACTTATTCCACTGGCTCAGCGCCCCGAAACGAGTCTTTATCTCCAAAACAAAAGAATGCCACTTTGGTTGATTCTGCACTACTTATTGCCAGTCATTAGCCTGAAGTTCTCTTGTTTCGGTTTGACAAACAAATCTGATTCACGAGTATTCCATCGTGAATAGCCACTTGTAGGCACTCTATAAAGTTTAGGGTGTTTCCAGACCATTCAATCGAGGGAATCAATCAATGATCGAAGTTGTTCATCTGATCTCGTAGTTTTAATTGATTGACGGATACAGTTTGACAAATAAATCGATTGATTCCATCGGCTCGCTGTTTCTTCGAACAATTTTTATTTAACTCCATAGCCACGCGGTAGGCACTATGTAAAGATTAGTGAGTTACCAGACCAAAAGATCGAGGGAATTAATCAATGATCAAAGTTGTTCATCTGATCTTGTAGTTTTAATTAATTGACGGATACCGTTTGACAAATAAATCGATTGATTCCATCGGATCGCTTTTTCTTCGAAGACATAAATAGCCATCGATTGATCGTCGATCGAGAAAATCGTTCAACGATGAATGAATGTGATTCTCTGATATACGTTATGACCATCATGATCATCATCATGCGAAGAGTATTGCCGTTCTTAGTAATTGTAAGTAAATATCTAAATCATAATTCATGTAAAAGGGTAGATTCCATTTCAAAAATAGATTTAAGGTCTCGGTAATAAACCTCAGAAACAACTTTCATTTTAAAATTGAAATCGATTGGATACACATATTTGGTCACAAATATTTTTTTAGGAAATTAAATTTCCTCTCATTAGAATATAGTTATATAAATAAATTCTGTTATAAATATTGCAGAAATAGCTATAGCAAACTTAACATTTCTTTCAAGAAAGTAACTTCTTTTATTTCCTACTTTAGAACTTATAACCTACGCGTTACCAATAGGTATTACGTTACGTTCTAATCTAATTGGGCCTCCGGTACCCTCACTCACTCGACGAAACACAGCGCAGGCGCTACTTCACGCCGGTCTTCTGTGAGGCCGTGGTATCACTCCGGTCGAGCCGGCCCATTCATGCCGAAGCGTGGCTCTCCCACGGTTTAGATGAGATTGAGGTGGGTTTAAGGTAGATTTATTTCTTAGTAGAAATAAAAATGCTATCAGGATTATTCCAATTTTGCTTGTATTGCCCGTGAATCGACCCAAAAAAAACCATTGAGTTTGGTTGCCCCTGCTAAAGAAGATAGGGTGGTTTGGGGAGTTTGGGGCGCTTCTTTAAATAGTAAAATTATAGACCTGGAAGAGATACTTAAAGCTTCAACCACTAAAGATTTAAAAAAGAGAGAAGAGAGAAGTTTGTATAAAAATCTTTGATGTAAAAAGTCTGATAATCAAAAACTCATTTACTTGTTTTTGGAATCACCTTAAGGGGAAAAGTCATCCCCTATTTCTTAAGCTCACATTGATTAAAAATTATGAATTTTGTAAGACACTATTTGAGGTGTAATCAATAAAAGTTATTTTATTCTTCAGCTGGAACCGCTTCTTATTTTTTTTTTACGTTTTTGTTACATGTCTGTCATAAATCAAGTACCTACCTATTAAATGAATGTAAGGTCTCGTTGTGAAAAAAATGTCTTAGTGTTTATTTATCTTCGGTTCAGTACCCGAGCATTACAAGCAAAATTAGGAAAAGTTTAAATTGTACGGTGGCCTGCACAACAAGTTACTACAATCTGTCAAATTTCTTCAATCGAACCTCACTTTTCAAACGTGTTTGGTTCAATATCAACTGAGGAAATTTTGACAGATTATAGTAACTTGATGTGCTGGCCACTATACCTAACTAGGTAGTTTAAATTCTTTAAAAAAATAAAGGTATGTTTCCTACAAGTAAAACGTGCTAACTTTGAAAAATAAGCTCTCTAGGAGGGTCCAATGTTTTTTCCACCCTGTTAAATTGTTCAGATTGATTAAAATATAAATATACTTAAATCTTCGAGATTTATAACTTACACATGTTGGAACGTCAACAAGCACACAGCTATGCTGTCTTTATAAGGTGTGAAAACTACGCAGATCTACTCGTACATAGCATTTAATTACAGCACTTTTTTATCAATTCCGTTGTGCATTCCAGTTAAAAATATTATATTTTATTACCTATTAACTAAATACAAATAGGTACTATACAGAATGATGGTAAAAGTAAGAAAAATATTTTTATTCATGTTTTTACTTCACTGAATAGGTTATTTAACTGATTTATTCGATTGAAGGGCCTACTTAGTATTATTACTCGCAGAATCCTTACTAATATTATAAATACGAAAGTAACTCTGTCTGTCTGTCTGTTACTCTTTCACGCCAAAACTACTGAACGGATTTAAATGTTGGTATAAAGATGGCTAGACCCTGAAAAAGAACATAGTCTACATTTTATTGCGAAAAAGATGATTTTTTTTTAATGATAAATCGCCTTTTTCCATCATCCTCTATAATTTCATAATTTAATTAATTATTAACTATGTATACTTACTTTTTTTTTACTTTTTATGTAAGTATACAATCTACTAATTTCTCACTTTTTGTCCTTTGTTGCAAGATTATATATACAGTTACCTCTTGACTTAAATTACACTCTAAGTAATAAATAAATATAACTTTGCTACTACTACTACTTAAAGACTTACCGCAAACGGAAAAGTAAGTATTTCATATAAGAAAGACCTACTTAATTAAGATCATTTTAGTTAAGTTGTTGAAATTCAAACTTTAATTCAATGTCGAATACAAAAGGTAGTCTATTTTCATAGTAGCTAATTGATTTTCTATTCCATAGCAGTTTGTTTAAAAATCCGAAAATGCCAAATACTTAGTGTTCATTTGCGTACGGAGCCGTAGCCGTAGCGGCGACCATTTTAACACCTTAATGGGCAGCAGGTATACATAGAATTCATTGGTTTCGGACCCTATCTTCAACACATAAGGTTCAAAGTCTGATGTCAAAAAAAATATCGACAAAGTCTTATTAAGGGTCACGCTGTAGTAGGCGTCTATGATCAAAGACAATACTGTACCGTCTGTTGCGAGTCTTTGCGTTTAGTATACATGCAGTGTGTGGTCTGAAACCGGGACAAAAGAGAATTCTCTAGAATATTTCGAGTAGGTAACTATCACTGCTTTAATATTCCAGTAAATTTGCGAGTAAACATCGTCGGTAATGTCTAACGTCTTGGAAGTATACTAAGTACCTACATAATAATGTAACATCTGAGAAAACACGGGAATCGTGGGTATCTCAGACCTGTTCCAAGTTGCAAGAGATCGAGTGTGATATGCGGAGCTATATTTATTTTTAGAAAGAAGTTAAGTAAAGAAGTCTACTGGTGTTGCAGGTGTCCATGTGCGGCGGCATTGCTTACCATCAGGTGATCCGCCTGCTCGTCTGCTACATATCACATAAAAAAAAAGTGCGCTCTTCTCTTAAAGGTCTCTAGGTTGTAGCAGTCGGGAAATACTGCTGCGGCAAAACCTTTCCACAAAATTGAGGTTCGTGGAAGAAATTTCCGCGATAAACGCATTATTACGCGGATCGCCAACCATCATGATGTTGAGGACGGAAGACAACCGCTTGCGTGTGGTTCGATGTAAGAATTTAGCTGCAGCAAGTAAATCAAACAGTTCCATCACACAAGTGCGGTAAAAAAATACAAAGGGAAGCAATATCTCGCCGCAAAACTAGAAGATCAAGCTGTAGCTTCCTGACTTATGCACTTTGCACCCGCTCGTGAAACATACGATTGTTCGGATACGTAGGTAACTAGGGCAGCATAAATAAGATATGACAGAAGGGGAGAACATAACAAAAGGGGAGGAAATAAGAGAAGGCGGAAAATAAGACAACGGGCGCAAAAATTAGACAACTGAGGAAAATAAGAAGAGGGGGATAAAATAAGAAGAGGGATAAAAATAAGAAAAGGGATAAAAATAAGAAAAGGGATAAAAATAAGAAAATGGGGGCAAATAAGAAAAGAGGTAAAATAAGAAAATGGGGGGGCGGGTAAGAAAGGGGAGGAAAATAAAAAAAATGGGGGATAATAAGAAAACTGAAGAAAATAAGAAAATGGGGGAAGATAACAAAACGAAGGAAGATAAGGAAAGGGGAAATAAGAAAATAGGGGAAAATAAGAAAAGAGGTAAAATAAGAAAACGGAGGAAAATAAGGAATTGGGGGGGGCGGGTAAGAAAGGGGAGGAAAAAAAATTGGGGAAAATAAGAAAATGGGGGATAAGAAAATGGGGGAAGATAAGAAAACGAAGGAAGATAAGAAAAGTGGGGAAATAAGAAAAGGGGGGAAATACGAAAAAGGGGGAGTAAGAAAATGGGGGAAAATAAGAAAACGAAGGAAGATAAGAAAAGGGGGGCAATAAGAAAAAGGGGGGGGGGGTATGAAAGGAGGGTGGGCCTCCGGCGCTCTCACAAACCAAACGAAACACAACAGAAGCAGGATGCTCTGTTATTTCACGTCGGTCTTATGCAAGAGGGTGGTACTTCCCCGGTCGAGCCGGCCCATTTACGTGGTATAATTATATACTCATGGCTCTACCACTACTAAAGTACGGGGATTATCAACGCAACCCATGAAATGTTAACGGGATGCTCAGCGTAGCTCCGTGCACATATAGGACGAAATAGATCCATCGAGTTGAGCAGACTGCGGGACTAGTTTACTATCTTAGTGAAATTGCCGTGTTTGTTAGATAAGAAACTTCAATTTTGATTTGACTATCTATTTTGGACCCTGATAGTTTAAATTCCGCTGACCTAATATAGATTCTCTATTTTTAATACTATCCCCAGTTCCGGGCCACACACCGTCAAAGTTTCTCTTAGGACTAGATAACGATATTAAAATATTTTTAAGGCCGATTCGACCAATCTTCATCATATAAAGAAGCGGTTCGCATGCCTTACCATAGCTACAACTGTCGGATAATGATTGATCGAATCGCACCTAAGATTCATATCACTGCATTTTCACCCTGTTACATACAATCACGCGTACCGTACACAAAGACGCTTGCGCATACACACACAAGCACGCTCACTCAAACACATCAGCACGCATAAACACTAGCACACACATATACCAACATCATTCACACGTGGATTAGAAAACTTTGTGACGTTACACCAGCCGTAGATTTTATCCTATGAGTGTAGCAAAGTGACATAACAGCGCCCGGCTGGTGTAGAATTATTTAATTAAATGAGATCACTCTAACCATAAAACAGAAAAAAAAACAGCTGGGCTATTTGACTTAAGATGTTAATGAACTGTGGAACCGGGACTATTGACTACAATGGCGCCTACCCGATCAATATTGAAAATCACAAATAAAATGGGCAGACGGTGACTCGCACGCTCATTCAATAAGTTCCCCAAATGATCGCTCTTTGATCTATAAAGGGTAACATTATTGTGAGCTGCTCAGGGTGTTGAGATGCAAATACACCGCTTCCTATTTAGTGTCTGTAGCAGCAAAAAGTGGTATCCTATATCTGACATCCCACTCTTGCCGGCCGGTGAAGGCAAGCCAGAGGTGAAAATCCAGCGGTCCCTGTTAGAATTTTAGAATCCACTCCAGCCGGCCAATAAAGGCAAGCCGAAGAAATGGGACTGGCCAACTCTCGGGGACATGGGACCCAAGGGACGTCACATCCCACTCAGCGAGTCATAAAGCTGCGCTGGGGATACTGATTGCACTGACGAGAGTTGTTGTTCCTCAAGAAAGAACGGTAGGTAATAAAAAATCTATCTACTCCATATTTGTCTTTTTTTTAGTATTTTTTTTATCTTTCTCCAAAAATACGAAAACTATGAAAATAAACTTTATTAATTTTATTATTATTTTTAATATCTACCTATTTTTTTTTAATTTGTTTCTATCTAAGTCCTCAGTTCATCTCCGAGAAGAAGGACGGCAACACATCACGGGCTCAACGTGCATCATGGTAATCACGCTGCACTAGACATGCTACAATACTCCTTCAAGCGAAGTGGTTACAGGGGAAAATACATAATAGACCGTAAATAGAGAGATATACGGGCTAAAGTGTACCGACTTTCCCCTGTACCTTATTCTACGGATCAGTCATTTAATTCCGTAACAATCACTCGGGCCAAGCAGGTTGGCTGGAAAGGGCCATAACTAGAAAATTATTCATTTGAGTTTTACCAAGGTATCTGCTAGCTAAATGTAAGATAACAAAGTGTTGGTAACATAGATTTGTCAAATTGTATAATAAATAAAAACTACTTACTTAGGATCAGATCTTAACATTCCTCGTTGAAGGTGTTGGCGAGCAACGAACCTTTTATCTAATGTGTTCTATAATGTATTTTTTGTCATAACTAATTAGAAATAATTAGTTGCCTTTAATTTTAATAATGTAGGTACCTACTTTGTCTGCTTACGTCTTTTATGTTTGTGTTTGAAAGACAATAAAAAATAGTGAATATGTCACTCTGGAAACTTAATTTTGTTAAATCCCATACACTGTCTATGTGTCTGTTTATTAGTGCAAATCTTGGAAACTACTGAATGGATTCGGATGAACCAGATTTTTTTTGAAAAGGTATGTATGTAGATCAAGGTATTTAATATTGTTAACTACTCGTAGTTTGTAATTAGATAATAAATTGCCATCCATTGTATGTCTGTTTATTCGTGCCGAAAACTATTTAACGGATTCGAATGATACAGAAAAACTATTTATTGAATATGTAACTTTGGGGACTTACTTTTGTTAATCACTTAGTTTCGAATCAGGTATAAACCCTATCCATTGTCTATCTGTTATTCTTGCAAATCTTGGAAACTACTGAACATATTATTATATTTGAATGAACCAGAAAATAATGTTATTTTTTTTGTAGTAATGATTAGTAGTAGTCGTGATGATAAGTAGTAGTCGTAATGATTAGTAGTAGTAGAAATGATTAGTAGTAGTCGTAATGATTAGTAATAGTAATGATTAGTAGTAGTCGTAATGATTAGTAATAGTAATGATTAGTAGTACTCGTAATGATTAGTAATAGTAATGATTAGTAGTAGTCGTAAGGATTAGTAGTAGTCGTAATGATTAGTAGTAGTCGTAATGATTAGTAGTATTCGTAATGATTAGTAGTAGTCGTAATGATTAGTAGTAGTCGTAATGATTAGTAATAGTAATGATTAGTAACGGTAATGATTAGTAGTAGTCGTAATGATTAGTAATAGTAATGATAAGTAGTAGTCGTAACTATTAGTAGTAAGTAGCAGTAATGATAGTAGCGCATACTAAAGATTGGCCTCAAATGGTGTTCTCTAAGCACAATGGTGGAGTATTTTTCAAATCATTGGGGTTCAGTATGCGAGGTGAGAAAACTTCCATGTAGTAATCTGATCTTGATGTTATAGTCCAATCCATTGATTGCTACGGAATGGCCTATTAGTAAAATTACCTAGTTACCACTAGTACATAGTACTAGTTTCTACTTATATATGTACCTAAATCTATCTTACCTACTCCACGAAATTAAATTAAATTTAAGGGTGACTACTCTATACCTAGGTACTTAAATCGCTTAAACTCACTTACTTAAATTATCCCAGAAAGGGCATAGTGGAACTAACTTAATTTTATAAAAAACTAAATTAATAATTCAAAAACTCAATTTCTTTTTATGTGTCAGACGGCAGATGAGCAGACGGAGAACCTGATGGTAAACGACTGCCGCCGCCCATAGGCACCTGCAATACCAGTGGAATCACAAGTGCGCTGCTAACCTAAAACCCCTATCCCTCCGATTGGGCCCCCGCGGTACCCTCACTCACTAGGCGAAATACAGCAAAGGCGGTGCTTCACGCCGGTTCTGTGAGGCCGTGGCATCACTCTGGTCGAGCCGGACCATTCTTGCCGAAGTGTTATCTTTCATCATATTATATTAAAATCCGGTCAAGTCCGAGTCATACTTGCGCATGATGGGTTTCGTACATTGATTTTATTATGCATCGAGGTATATAAGGTTTATCTTAATGAACTTAAATGTTTTTTTTATATTTATTTCATTAAGTGAAAGTGGGTAGGTACATCGAGGTCAACGATTTATTCATGGCGTATTATAAAATTACTAGTTTAGTTATCTAAACTAGATCTCTTTCAAACAAAGTTTTCTGTGGCGTCGTCTCTCTGGAAGTTTGCATAGTAAGTAATTGTATATCAAATATTTTTTTGCTTTATCATTCTCTTATTTTTAAAGTTACAGTGGGACACCACTTTGTAAGTGTCTCTCGCGCAAACAAGTTTTCATTTACCCGTCGCAGAGCCACTGCTTCAGCATGAATAGGCCGGCTCGATCGGAGTGTTCCCAAGTAATCAAAGAAGGCGAGCGCGAATCAGGGTCTTTCCTCTATTTCGCTGAGTGTGTGAGGGTACCAGAGTGAGGAGGTCCAATCGGGTGAAAGGGGTATAAAAGGTAAGCAGCGCTTGTGACTCTACTGCTGTTGCGGGCTCATTGGGTGTCTATGGGCAGCGGCAATCTCTTACCATCAGGTGCGTCTACCACCAACCATTAAAAAACAGTTTGAAAGAAATGTTGTTGGAAACCAATCAATTTTTTATCCATAAACCACACGTATGAAGATATTACTTAAAAGTTTAAAATGTTCAAAAGTAACTTGATTTTACTAATATTATGTTTATGATTTGTTTCAATACCAAGAATAGTTATGTTCCGGATTGTTGGAAGGTAGGTGGAACCCATGGTAATACCTAGATGTACTTTCCATAGTACAATTTTATTTAAAGGTGAGATGAAAATGGTCGAAGCTTTTATCCTTACACATTACATAAATGTAATCATCCTAGGTTCATATAGAACTATTGGATGGTGTGGAATTGTAGATACACTTGGATTGGATAGCTGGGACTATGGTGCCTGCTCGATCAACGTGTGAAGTGACTCACATGCTCACCAGATGGTCTCCTACACTAGTCACTCTTACGAGTGAGAGAGCTACATTGTTTGCTGCTACAGGTATAAATCGTTTTCTATCCAGTGTTTGCAACGACAGATGCCCTTGTACATCTTTCACCTCCACCCTGCGAGCAATTAGCTCTGACATCCCACTCTGCCCGGCCGGTGAAGGCAAGCTAGAGGTGAGAGCCCTTAAGCCCCTGCCAGCTCTTGCGGTCTGCTCCAGCCGGCCAATAAAGGCAAGCCGAGGAAAGGGGCTTCGGGGGCTCTCGGGGACATGGGACCCAAGGGACGTCACTTCCCATTCAGCCCGCCACTAAGCTGCCCTGGGGAGACTGATTGCGCTGATGAGAGTTGTTGCCCTTCAAGAAAGAACGCCAACTCTCAACTGTGGGCGATGGGGTCGTCACATCCCTACGCCTTTTTTTTCGTTCCTTTTATTCTTCACACAACCATACTCATTTTCTTACATCCAACCTCAAAATGTTATAAGTATGCCTCTAATGTAAAACAAAGTACACTTCACTTAGCAGCAAACAAAAAGGATCAACCGCTCTTTTTTAAACAAACTTGCCCAGTTCGAAGGCCCACTAACCTAAAGATTCACAGAGATGAATATTTTGAATGTTAATCGACGTCAAGTATGACGGTCTTTTTAATGAAATATTTTATTTAGCTCCTGAAACGTACCAATTTTATATAAATCAAAAAAATTAAGTAATTTTCTTTGCTTCATACACGTTTATGAAATGCAAATAAAACTCAACATTCAACAATACGCCCATTCCCTAAAAATTTGCCACTTTTTAGGAAATGGGCGTATTGCTGAATGTTTTAAAATGATAAATCAAAAATAAAATTACCGATTTTCTTATTTATTACCATAGCAGTGAAACTTTTATTGTTTTAGAGCCTGCTCGTCTGCTACCTAAAGTAAAGTAAAGTATCAGCCTATATACTGTCCCACTGCAGGGCAAAGGCCTCCATCATAGAAATCAAGTTATCGCTACTATTGATGGGATTAGGCTCTGCTACCTACATATAAAAAAAAACCTTCCAACTGGACGTGTGTATAAATTACTGGCGACCCTTTTTATTTGCTCTCCAGTGTAGATACTCATCTGACTCCGTTCTTGAATATAAGGTGACGTAACTTCTTTCACAATAACATCTGCCTATTTGTGGATAACAATAAGACGCTAATAATGATGTAATGAAGAAATATTTTAGCTCAAGAAGTAACTGTACGTCCTACCGTTTTCACGGATAAAAATTAGAACTCTGGTTGTACCAATGAAATTACTTTTAGACCATAGCACTACAGTCCACAAACATTGGATGACGTTCAAAACCACGGTTTACTTCAATGTAAGATACTAATATTTTGACTAAGACGTGCTGTAAGATACATACTTGTAGACGAACGTAGTTATGAAACCTCGATATAGAAAATATCTTTACATTTATGATTTGTTAAGACCAATTTAAAGAAATCCCAAAAATATTAGTGTACGATTATAAATCTCGAAGATTATCGTATTTTTGCGTTTTTATAACATACCTATTATAGTTGTAGAGTATAACATAGAGCTACAATATTAGATACTCGATTTGTATTGCCTCAAGCCCAAGATGGACGCAAGGAGGCTCTTTCATCATTAGTCACTCACTAATATGGGTTGCTCTCAGTTATTATTTTTTTTTTTTTAAAATCGATATAGTTTTCGATATTACTTAATTAGTTGTTTTTAAGATAAGAATAAAACCTTATAGAACTACGTGGTTACACACTCCCCATAATAATTCCGTCCCTCCTACATTAAGATCCTAACTATTTTGAGATCTTATTCTGTACGTTTTTCGATGTTTTCGAAAATTGGCCAAATCTTGCCAGTCATCTAAAATACCTATTCAATTACGTAATCATCTTACATTTAATTAAGACATTTTCCGTCAGTAGTTATAGCAAAAATTTGTCCAAGTACCTTCGTAAATAATAACTTAACCGTACCTACCTTTGACAAAGTCAGGACTAAACTATTGTTGGGCACAAAGGGCTTTACAGCTCCGTGATTTTAGGCCCTCGCGCACAACACAACTGCTGGGTGTCCTCCTCAGGCACTGCCTGGCTCCTAGCGGCGAGCATCAGGCGCTCGTCACCTAAACGCCGATGCCCTCCCCGGCGCGCCTCTCGCCGCCTGCACTCCTCCCCCAAAGACTTCGCCATATACGACAGCTCAGCTTCCGAGAGCGTCATATCAAACTGACAAGGCAGCTGCATCGGAAGGTTCACCTGCAAGTGCATGCTGGCCGCCTTCTTGACCTCCGTCAGGGTCGTCGACTCGACCTGCATAGTATGCTCTAAGTTGACCATCATACCGTTCAAGCTGTGCATCGCCATCACCGCCGACTCGTCGCGAGTGAACACGATGAATGCTTCGGAGCCGATTATCTTGATGCCTTTGAACCCGTCATACCTGAGGATAAAAAACAAACATGTAATCAAAGCCGCCGGTATTTTCTATTTAAGGGGCTATAGCGCCGCCAACCAATTTACACTGATTGTGGCAAAAACATGATACTTATTTAAAAAAAAGTAAAACATTAAAGGGGCTCAAAAGATTTTTTTTATTGTTTTTATTACTTACACTATTATAAGCCAACGCTTGACCACAAGATGATGGAAATTAACGATGAAGTCTAGGATGTCACGCGTTTGCCTAGAAGATGCCTATTTGTGACTGACAATCGGTTACCATCAGGTATGGGTGGCGACAATCGCTTACCACTAGGCCATCCGACTGCTTATCTGCCACTTACAAAAACCGATCAAGAATATGTTTTCGCTAATGACATAATCGGCTAATTTACTTTTCCTATTGCTTCTTACTTATCAACAATTTTCTCGTACGAAATCATACGTCCGATAAAAGAGACAAATACTCGTATTACATTATTGATTTAGTAAATTGATGCTTATTACTAGTTCTCAGAATTACTTCGCTAAAAGCTAATCGCAGCGAAAAGAACGACTTATTTTGTTAATAATATAAAATCACACACTCGCGATAGCGTAAAATCTAAACAAAATCTTAATTGTGGGACAGCCACGCTTGAGCATGAATGGGCCGGCCAAACCGGAGTGATACCACTGCCACACAGAAAACCGGCGTAAAGCAGCTCCTGGGCTATGTTTTGACGGGAAGGGGAGAAAAGCTTGGCAGCGCACTTGTGACTCCACTGGTGTTGCAGGTGTCCATGGGCGGCGGCAATTGCTTACCATCAGGTGATCCGCCTGCTCGTCTGCAACCTAACACATAAAAAAAAAACTCTCGCTAGTGCTAGATCCCCATTCTGGACAAACATTCGTGTGATGAAATACTTCAAGGAGCTATTCTCGTGAACTCCACATTGAAGTCGAATTAGAGATTTGTATGAACGAATGTATGAAATGTCTATTACAACTTCAATACCATTGCCTACCAGTTTGTTCAGTATATTAATTATAAGAATTATATTTGTAATACTTCTGATGTCTGATAACTGGAACACAAGTGCTCTAGCTATGTAAGTACTTATGTAGTTTGATGTATGAGATGTTGTTGTTGCCGCTCCTAAAAACAACTTTACATAGTGGTAATAAAAGTAAATTATTCAAATCACTTACATGGTAAACTTGGATAAACTTTGCTCGTTCAAACTACAGTGCTTAGTGAATGTGACCCGCAGGCACGTGTCCCGGGGGCTGATGTTGTTCACCGACACCATAAACGCCCGGCCGATTCTCATCCCTCCCTCGGCCGCGTTCGTCGGCTCCTCGGCATCCGCCGCGTATGGCCCCGCTTTATGTCGTCGAAGGATAAAGTCTTCATGGATCTGAAGAAGTGTCCTTAGCCTCGGACATAAAGCGAGGCATGGACATGTTTCGTGCATAAATTCCTTTAATGCCGATTCATTCGAGCCTCGCGTCTTGTTAATGTCTTGTTCAGTGTGATGAAACTGCTTGCAGCGTTTCTTGCTGGAAATTTTACTAAAATAACGTTTTGGGTCCCGCCATATCGATATCGGTTTATCGACTTTCTCCTCCCGATTAGCGAATGGTGATGGCGGCGGAACCGGTCCGCATTCGTCACTTGGAGGACTGGGTATTACTATCATTTCAATTTTATCCTCTAATTCTTTCATCGCAACAGCGTCTACATTTTCCTCCAATATGCCAGATATAGATCGGCGTATAGTCGAGATCGGTACGTCCTGTGCGTGAGTGAATGTAGGTCTACGTTGGTAAGTTTGGTAATTAGAAGTCGATGGTTGTGGGTCCACGGCAACAGAGGGCGGGACGTATTCATTGCCGATGGTACTCCGAGTTGGTGTGAGGTACGGAGACCTTGGCTGCAGTGGCACTTGAAGACTTGTGCTCCTGGAGTGTTCCCCTGTTGAAGAGAAGTAAGTATATTGTGCTTGATTGCGTATATACATGTCAAATTAAGCTTTAATTTTTAAAAGTCCATAAATACACCAATGTTGTTCAGAATCATTGTTAGAATATGTCATAAAGGATGTGAATGTTCACAGATACATCCTGTATAAATATCTACCACTAAGATACCTACCACGGCCTCACAGAAACCGGCGTGAAGAAGCGCTTGTGCTGTGTTTCGTTGAGTGAGTGAGGGTACCGGAGGCCCAATTGGGGGAAGGGGGTTAAAGGTTGGCAGCGCACTTGAGACTCTTCTGGTGCTGCAGGTGTCTACGGGCGGCGGCAATCGCTTACCATCAGGTGATCCGTCTGCTCGTTGCCAAAAACAAAAAGACATAAAATTGAAGGTTATTTGACTAAGAATTTTTGTCAACATACAAGTTTGTCTGGTGGGACTCCTGGCTGCCTCCCTGGTGTGCGTAGGAGTGAGCCCCGTCATATTTTCCCTTCGCGGGGAGACGTGCATCGGCGGTGGGGTGCCGGGGCGCTGGGTCCCATGATGACTCGGAGAGGGAGTGTTGGACTGCCTCGCCCTCCTGCGCTGCTGATCACTATCCATCGTGTCAGCTTCCATTACGTTGGTTACATTGAGAGCAGGTTGACCTGCTCTCAATGCTGACTCTCAGGCATTATCTTTACTTATGTTCACCACCTGTGTCCTATGTTTGCTCTCATGGCTATCACTTTCATATGTTTGTACATTTTCATTGTCCTTTTTGGTGGCGTTCTGAGCGTTGAAGCTCCGACCTGTTGCTCCGTTTTCACCCTCGCTGTTGCTACTTAAAATGTTTGCTTCATTTTTAGTGTTCTCCATAGTTACATTGTCAAAGAACTACATAGGTATTATTTTTTCGCAGGATCGTCTGCAACAAAAGAAATGGATGAGGTTAGTTTGCCTTTGAGCCTAACGGTTAAATCTTTGGAATGAAAGGGCCAAATATACTTAAATATTTGCAAATAATGTTGGTTCCCGTGATTTGATCAAGATCTGAGCGATGGTAGTTCAGAACATAAAAACAAGCGACTTCTGAAAAATTTCGTTAGAATTTTTGACTTTGGAATTTTTCGAATTATTTTATAATTTAATACCTATTTCGAATTTCATATTTCTACCATTAGCTCGACGAAATCGGAAATATCGTGAGGAAACCTGCACGTTTCGGATACACTCGGAAAAGTTGGTCTGGTTGTGAAGGTCAGACGGTGATTACCGTCTGACCTTCACAAACAGACTACCTTGATTGTAATAATCAGACTCTCCAAATACTGATTCATGCAAAGCGATAGCTTTGGACGCAACTGAGAATAACAGCTAAAATGAGAAAGATTCTCTTAGCATAGAAACAACCGCGGCGATACCCACTGCGAATATAAGTAGGCTCACTACAAACAAACTTCGCCAATATCATATTAAGTAGTAGGTACGAAAATTCGACTGCGGAACAAATGCCCCCCCTCAACCAATTTCAAATTGGCCGATTCGGTGTGTTAACAGCAAGAGTATACTTACTCAGACACTGAACATACAAGCGATCGCAACACGAATGCTAGTAGGTAGGTATAGATTGGGAATCGCTATGTTCGAAAAACTCGAAACATACTCTTGCTCGACCCGGGAATCGAACCCGGGACCCCGAGATCACAGCCTGGTACTTAAACCACTAGACCAACGGGGCCGCTGCACTAGTGACTAGATAAAATTGTAAGTACCAGTAAAAATCGCCTAGCGATAGTCATGGGGTAGTAATTTCTAGGGCTATAAAGCATCTGCTATAGACACTCGCTTTAGCTACTAATAAAACTAAAAACAGCGAACACATAAGCCAATTATATGAGTGTAATAGTCCAAGGCAAGAAAGTGTAGTTATGACCTTGAGTGCGCAGAAACCAATTTTGATAGAAAGTCTTATTTTTTACAAGTGCGCAAAATAACGGTCATCGCTATACTTTCGTGTCTCCAGCTATATGTAGTGTATTAACCCGCGTGCGGACAAGTGGCACTGTTTTTACGCGGCCTTTACATCCGTTCAACCACGTATTCTACTACCCGACTTCTAACGTAAAATTATTTATTTCCAAAAGTCATAGAACAAGTTTGTTAATTTAATGTGTTCGTCATGATTGATAGAAGACGTGGTTACAGGGATGTTAACGCTCTATACGCCCTGTATAAACGCAGAACCGAAATTGGATGGGATGAGCTCGGGGGTGCAAATTCACATCACAGGAACGCAAACTAATGTCATTATTTTCGCGTAGCATTGACTATTAATGACTTTCGTGACATTACCACTTAGCAAATCAGTAGGCTTAGAATAATATTATTCTAAGTCAGTAGGTCTGATTTCTTTGCACTTAGGTAATATTCTAATATACTAGAAACTTAACAGTTCTAAAAAGATATCGTAAGATTTTTTCCAAGTGCCAAAATTTACTTGTTGGAATGAAAAGCACAAGAATGAGTACAAAGTAAGTAAATTGTAGTAGTTTTAAGCAGTAAGGGGTTTTGTTACATTTTACATCACAGAATGCCCGTTAACTGTAGATAAAATAGGAAACAGCGGTTAAAATATTGCCCAAGAATATTAGTTTAGTTAAAAACTACAACCTACTACTTAAGAATGGCCACTAAACTACTATCAATACAAATCAGGTTCCTACACAAACCCGAAATGTAAAAAAAATTCAAAACGTACTTTTTTTGCTCGACCCGGGAATCGAACCCAGGATCCCGACATCAAACGGTATTTAAACCACTAGACCAAATTTAAAAAAAAAAATCTTGAACATTGTATTTTATTCGTAAATTTAATATATGAAATTTCTTCTCATTCACTTGATAAGATAGTATAAAAAAGTTAACAACGTTTACGTTGCTGTTCGTGTAAAACCCAATAAGTATTCTAAATTTTTATGTAAAATATTCTGTGCCAAAGTTAGGTTTCCATCTCTATCCTACCGACCTCATTAAGAGGACACATAGACATTTCACAATTTTGTGAACAATTAATAAATGAAACTTTCGCACATTGCATAAGATTTACATACAAACAAGTAAAAGCAAATTTATAGGTTGCTATATCGCTGGGAGTAGATAAATCGTGCAGAGCAAGCAGATTTTCGCGAGCTGCGAGTCAGCGGCTGGTGTGGAACCACGAATGGTCTAGACCAGGAAAGAAGTATTCAAGCGGCTAGAACACATTCTGGGTCGCTCAGCCATTGGAATAAATAAATAAATAATAAAGACGCTAAATTCACAAACTAGATTTTTTTCATTAAATTAAATACGAACACAAGAAGTATCTCTAATGTTTAAGTTATTTTTTAAATATCATAACTTAAAATAAAACCATAGATAGCGTTCATGGCTAACTGACTTTGTTTCGCCAACAAACAAGTATTGTGTCGGGGCTCGAACCCGTGACTTTTCCTCAAACGGCGAAGATAATGTCTCCAGAAGGTGATGGTACAAGTTACCTACCACTATTTCGAGAATATAATTTAAAAAATACATATTTAATTTTCACCCTAATTTTTAAAATCATAATTACCAGTTGCACACTTAATAATAAATTATACTAAATAAACGCAACCTATTTATTTTTATTTATTAGCACAGCACCTCTTAGCCACATGAGTAAATAAATTGAAAAACTAGTAATCTTGATTAAATAAAATGTATCAGCTACTTAATAAAGTTTTGAAACTTACCATTGGTTTCAGGATAAACTGTCATAGTTGTGTCTGCTGCTTGCTGTCGTTTTCACATAACAGTAAAGTCAAATTCACTACAAGAAAGTACTTTCACAATTTAAATAAAATTATTTGGAAGGAAAACTGTATTTAAAATCACTTTAAAAGAAGTTAAAGAAAAGTTTTGCACTACGAAATCTGTTACGGTAACTTTTCAGTTCCGATCTCGCAATTATTGCGAGATAACTTCGTAAAACTTGTGTTTTCACTTCAAAAGTTCTAAAAAGTCACTTTAAGATATTTTTTTAAGTTCTAATATTGAATTGAGGTTTAGATTTAATTATTTGGATTTGAGATATTAAATGTTCAGTTACGTGGGAGAGGGCTTAGTGTTCCGGAGCGCGGTGGGAGCGAGCGTCTCTGGCGAGAGTCAGCGGCAGACTGGCGGCTGGCGGCTGGACTGGGCTCGGGAGATCTGCTGCGGGTGGCGGGAGGTGAGCTGGGCTGCAGGTGCAAGCATGCGCACGGATGCAACTACGCGGTTACAAGACCCAGCCCACCTCCCCAGGTGGGGCTGAGGTCCTCACACCACGGGGGCGCCCGTCAATCGATAGATTCAAGGTCAGATACCAAGAAGTATTGTGTTGTTTAACTGTACTTACTAAATAATTATTTGTACCTCCTCTTGGGTGTTAACACCTACTTTAAAGGGGGTTTTAATTAAATGGCTCTTCTTCTCTTAACGTCATGAATCCAGTTATTACTACAAACTATTTGTTAGTAATTAACTGGATAGTTTTCAAACGGCATGGCTTAACGTGTGATTGTAAAACAACGGCCGTTTTAGTGCAGTACTTAGTTTAAGACGCAAGGTCATGGATTCAATTCCCGTACAGGGAGTAGAGGAAGTTGTCATGGGGAAGTGTGATGGAGTCTGAGATACATCCATTCCATTTCCATAGGTATACAATTGAGTAAGTAGGTAGGTATTTAGTTTTCTTTCAGATTTGCTACCATATGGGTAGTTTTGATTCAAACCTGATGGTTCGGTTAATCAATAGAATAATTATATAAACTATACAGAGCAAATTGTTGTAATGATTAAGGACCTACGACTCAGGATTTCGAAGTAGTGTTGCCTATCGATAATAAAAAAAATGTATCTATCGATACATTTTTTTTATTATCGATATTGGTATTGGCACGTGTCAAAATCGATTCAAAGGGAAATTTTAGCAGTCCTAAATTCAACTATCGATACCCCAGCAACACTACTTCGAGGTGACAGCTTTAGACGTTACCGGGAAAACAAGTTGAGGTGATAATGGTGAGCATTCGATAATGAATGCTTACTGATCTTGAAACACGTGGGTGTACAATAAATTAAAATCAATCGTGGGAGGAATAAATTTAATCAAAGATTGTTGGAGACTTCCTAAGTTACTGAGCCGAGGTGACATGAGCATCGAGGTTGCAAAACGCGAGCTGACAGCAGATCCACCTCAATGTGTCGATGTCATGAATATACATACGGCGCCCTTTGGATGACGTATTTGCGTCTATCTTTAGAACCCTTAAGGTGAAATTCGACCTTTATCCGACAGTAAATCTATGGTATAAAGCTGATTCCATACGAATCAGAGCGTTATACCATAGATTTATCCTTGGATAAACATTTGTTCGATTCAGGCCTAGATGTTTAATCCATACTTTTTAAATGATAAGTGGCAGACAATTTGACGGATCACCTGATGGTAAGCGATTGCCGCCGTCCACAACGCCAATGGAGTCACAAGTGCGCTGCCAACCTTTTAATCATTTTTTCCTCGATTGGGCTTCCGTTACCCTCACTCACTCGGAACACAGCACAGACGCTGCTTTTCGATTATTCTGAAAAACATTTGAACAAAAACTTTTGAAAATTTAAGCTTAGTAGGTTAAGTCCGAAAACAGCCCCACGTTGGGCGCCAGTCCAAATTGTTTTAGGTTAGATGCAACAAGCGAGCGATCGGATCATCTGTTGGTAAGTTATTACCGCTGCTCATGGACAGAACCAAATGCCCTGAAATACTTAAGTACATTAAATTTTATTGATTCATGGCTTCTATAGGTATCAATTATGTTTCTACATCATGTCAGTGCACCATCCATGTCTAATTAAGTATAATAATTAATAATTTTATTGTCGAATTCGCTTTAGTAAACTCTTTCATTACAAATAACATAAACTAACTTTTTGAGTTACCTACATTTCGACGACGAGTTGACGAAGATAATGGGGTAACTGCACATTAAGCTTCTAGGTATTTGATTTCAAGGTAATAAATTCATTAAAAACATTTGTGGTTTTACAATATCCTTCAGATTATTTTTTTTTCAATTGCTAAGCAATCGCTAATTTTATGTAACTTAGTTAACATAAATATTTAGTGAATCGGAACGTGATTTGAAAAACCCAAACAGTGATATCTTAGGTCATCATCAACAACATCATCAACCGTAGGTCAAATAAATCATTTTATGTGTGTTTTCTTCTCACATTAACGCCTTACCTTACCCTAATATCTCCACGAAATCCAGCCCGTGAGAGACGTAGGGCTGTCTCCAAAGTCTTTCAATTAAACATGAATAAAACCAGAAAATTTAGGCGGTATCGACAAATTTTTGCTGAAAATAAGCATGGACACACAATGTAAAATAGATTTGAAATGTGTGAAAATGTTTATTTAGCACACAATAAAATATAATGTAAATAAAAAAAAAATCTCACAGCTAAACTTATATTACAAGCTAAAAGGTTCCCACTCAGCATGTATCTGATATAAACAAAAGTATTAATAAAATCTGATAAATATTGGAAGTGCCCGTAGTAACCCCTGTAGACGCGTTTAACATTCAAAACCAAAACAGTTAATTAGTGACTGTTATTTTCGTTGCTCAAATAGACCCGTATTATTGCTCTTTCTCCGAAATCGCAGCTCATGATAAACGATTTAGTATGAGTTAAATTGTTTTGTTTACAAAATTGAAAATGAATTATTAAACAAAAGAATAAGTTTTTCTTTAATCAGTGGATTATCAATTATGTATTTTTTAAATCTACTTTTGTCAATAGAATTGTCTAAAATAATATAAATATTGACAAACTGCGTTGCAGTTTCTCGGCAATCACAGTCCCATTTTTCTTAGGTAAATTATTTTCATTTCTATTGTAAGCATGCATTAACTTATTCACAATATTTGTAGCTACTTAATAAATGAACACCTAATAACAGATCTAAAGGGAAGCACTAAAATGTGTCAATAATGTCGTAAAATAGCGCCAAATGATGCCATAGGGTATGGTGACCTAATTACTTAGTTATAAACATGGGAATTCCTTTAGTTCCCCGATAATCCGTTCTAAAGACTTTCTCGATGTGTTAAAAACAATCTTTTACGAGTAAATATGGTATCCGTCCGATGTCTGTTGGGACAACCCTAAGGCCATGCGCGGCGCATGCTGCCCAGATGATAAGTCTCATTTACGCTGTCCGCTGCCAGGTAGCGTTGGTGTTCTCCGCGCGTTGCTCTGTGCTCTGATATTTATCACAATTTTAAAGTTAACTTTCAAAGTGGCGCTTATTCACCGGATAAGAGGAAAAAGTTTCATCCTCAATACTCGCAGAGCAGAATGTAAGTACAATACAAGTAAGAATGTAAGTGATCAGAGCCTCCAACGAAACGCGTAACTGAGATTTTCCCGTCGCGTCCAAACAAATAAGGAATGGTCGGTGCGTGTGAAAGGGACGGGGACCTGGGATGAAGATTTAGTTAAGGATTTCGTTTCGTTGTAGGCTCTCAGATATTATTTTAGTGTTTATAGTTTATTTTGTTTTGTTATTATGTTCTTGTGTGAGCGATGGTCTGTGAATAAGAACGTGAATCGGTTCCAAGTGTGACTGTCAGGATTTTTCAAATGTGTGCGTATTTCTACCATTAGCTCGGCGGTGTTTATAAAAAATTTAATATATAATTCTATACAGGGTGTATCTATGGACATTTGCACATCCCTTTTACAAGTTTTGTACCAACCATTCTGAAAACACGTATCAACAAATTTTTTAACTCTCCATACAAAATGAACAAGTCAAGCGACCGACTTTGTATGATTTTTTTTTTGCGTATGTGTAAATTAATATCATGAAACGTAAGAATGGTAAGTAAAAAAAGTGGATAAAGGGATGTAAATATTCACATTTCACAGACACCACCTGTATAAGTGAATATGTAAGTGTATGTAGGTATTATATGACGATGTAAGTTCTGTGTATAGATTTTGTTTTTGATGTGATAGGTAGCAGACGAGCAGGCGAATCACCTGATGGTAAGCCGCCGCCGCCCATGGACATCTGTGTGAACAAGAGTCACAAGTGCGCCGGCAACCTTTTATCCCCTTCCCCCCGGGTGGGCGTCCAGTACCCTCACTCACTCGACGAAACCAACACAGGGACTGCTTCACGCTGTTCTGTGCAGCGCCGTCGTATCACTCCGGTCGACCGGCCCATTCATGCCGAAGCGTGGCTCTCCCTCAATTGCCAATTATTTTGAATTTGAGTTAAAATTTTATTAAAATGTATTTATTAGTTGCAGCGATGAGCAACCCAGGTGAGCTGACGGTATCCAGGAGCTCCTCCGCGATTGGGGCGAAGCCCCCGGCCGCCGCGACCTCGCCCGACTGCGAGACCCATACGAGCGGGCACTATGAGGTGCCAAGGCCAGTCCTGGCGCCCGCCTTCCTGCGGACGCCCGTGGTGGCACGTAGCAGACTCGCCAGCAACGAGTCAATGGAGGTGGAGGGTAGTACCTCCAGTGCGGGGATACAAGAGAACGAAGATATTACTGAAAGGTATGAAGTGGCGAAGTATTAAGTATGTGATAGGTGGCAGACGAGCAGACGGTGATCTGTCTGGTAAAGGGTAAAAAACCACCTGGGTAGAAAAAACGGCAAAGAAGTAGCCAGGTATCCTGATGGTAAGTGGTAATTGCCGCGGCCCATAGACACCTGCAACACCAGTAGAGTCAGAACTGTCAGAAGTGCGCTGCCAAACCTTAACCTCCTTTCCCTCCTTGGGTCTTCGGTACCCTTTACTATAAATAGTACCTATAGATATCTGAAATTGAAACTTCCTTTCCTATCGCCACTTAAAGAGGTGGTACCTTAAGAATTTTCTTTTAATTAATATTCCTTTTTTTCTTTCAGAACCCATGAGGAAGACTTTTTATCGCTTTTGAATAGAGAGAGTTGACCTCAGTGGCTATATTCTGGAGATGTACAGCTGCCATACGACGACCTTTTGCCGCGATTCGACCCTGACATCTGTGACGACGGACCCCAGGCTTGGTGCAACGAAATCCAGGCTCTGGGCAGAGACTTTGGGTGGCCTGACAAGGTCTTAGTAGCAGTTGCCGGGAGAGCTTTACGGGGATCAGCAGCAAACTGGTTCCAGTCTTGGCTGCCGAATACTGGAAGGAGCTGGACCAAATTCCAGACTGATCTCTTATATCTGTATCCACCGAAGCGTAATCTATCCGAAAAATTGACCCAAGCTGTCCTTTACGCGTCGAATCCGGCAACATCTTACGACGATTATGCGAGGGAGAAACTTCGTCTGCTCATGAATACCAAGGTTGTATTCTCTGAAAAGCAGCTGGTTGACCTGATTTGCGGCGGCATCACGAACCTGAATATTCGACTTGCAGCGTTTGCCAGCAATGCGGACACAGTGCCTGATCTCATTTCTCTGCTCTCCACCTTTGAGGGATCAGTTGGACAACGTGTTCCGAACCAAGCCGCGGTCTCTGCAGGGCGCCAAGGCAACAAGCCCAAGCGCACAAATTTTGGGAGGCGTCATCGCATGTTGTCAAGGCAATCTTCAAATTAGATACAAAAACTATACTACTCGTAGTTTGGTTTTTATTCCCTAATAAACTTATATTGATGTTTAAAAAAATATAATATGCACATTGTATGTCTGTTGAAGATTTAAATCATAGTATAATTAGGTATGTACTTACATGATTATAAATAAAACATCTTTATTTTTAGATAACTACCTACATTTTTAATTTGTAAAATAAACCAATCACATTGTATTATGTAGAAAAATTTAACACATTGTAGTTATCGTTAAAAGTTTGAAAAATTCTAAATGTTTATCTTGAAATATTAAATCCTGTAGGTACACACTGTACCTACACAAAAATATGTTTCATGTAGTGAAAAATAAATGTGTGCCATAGTATGTATATTATAAATATTTGATTGAATAAATAAAGGAATACGTAGAGATAATTGTATTTTATTTTTCCTAATATAAATATGATTTAGTTACTTACAACCGGTGTGAATCTTGGCCACGCTTCGGCATGAATGGGCCGGCTCGACCGGAGTGATACCACTGCCTCACAGAAAACCGGCGTGAAGCAGCCCCTGTGCTGTGTTTCGCTGAGTGAGTGAGGGTACCCGAGGCTCACCCGGGGGGGAAGGGGATAAAAGGTTGGCAGCGCACTTGTAACTCCACTGGTGTTGCAAGTGTCCATGAGCGGCGGCAATTGCTTACCATCAGGTGATCCACCTGCTTGTCTGCTACCTATCACATAAAAAAAAGGGACTAAACGAGAGGATTATTTTTATCTCCACTGGCAACACCAGTGGAGTCACAAGTGCGCTGTCTACCTTTCATACCCTCACTCACTCAGCGAAACACAGCACAGCTGCTGGTGTCCTGTGAGTCAGTGGTATCACTCCGGTCGAGCCGGCCCATTCATGCAAAAGCGTCGCTCTGCGCTGCTCTCTCACAATAAGATCTGGTATTGCTCTTCCAGATGTATCATTGCCTGATCTATTACTTACGCGCAATTAATCTGTTCCCGAAGGGCAAACAATTACCCGGTCTTAGGCATAATTAGCTGGTTCTCGGATTGCCGCCGAGGGCTGAGAGTAGGTATACACTTTTATCAGAATTGATTTCATGTGGAGTGCTTGTTTTGATTGCCATTGATTTGAATTGATTAGGCTAAGGAGAATGTAGAAATATCTATAATGGGTTCTACGAGATCTAACTTAGTAATAATACAGGGTGTATCTGTGAACATCCTTTTAAGCACGTGCTCGATCAACCATTCTGAACAACATTTGTTCAATGACTTTTGAAAATTAGTATAAAAAAATTGAATCTTTCCATACAAAGTCGGTCACATGGCTTGGTAATTTTGTATGGGGAGTCGAAATTTTTTTAGAAGATTTTCGAAAAGTGGTTGAACAAATGTTGTTCAGATTGGTTGATATAACACGTGGTTTAAGGGATTTAAATAGTATTTTACCGCTTTTTAAATTTTTGTTATCAAAAGCAGACCTCTTAATAATAGAAGTCTCGTTGAAAGTACTACTTGGCTACAAGTATTATTTTCAGCGAGGACAAGTAAATTACTTACAAAATTTTATTAAAAAGTTAATCCTTAATAAATAGTCAAATAGTTTACATTAGCCCTATAAAACCTCTATGTTACGCGAACTATAATAATTGTAAAAACTTCCAAAATACAAAAGAAAAAAATCCAAAGCCAAACGAATAACACGAGTTTACTCGAGACACGAGTTGATAGGGCCGTAGCTCGTAGCACTCGTAGCTACGATGAAGCTACGAGATCCGTAATGAGAGAAATGTGTGTGCACAGAAACGTCGTAGCCAAATTATACTCATAATTATTGAAACACATCGGATGAAGAAAAAAAAATACACACGGACGAATTGAATTGAAACCTTTAAATTTTCCTTGTTTTTACCTTTTTAGAGTTTTGTTTATACCAATTCTCATATTTTGTTTTATTATGTTTACACTGAATAAATACTTTTCCATTTCTATTTCATAATATGTGAAATAAAACATACGTGAAAATATAAACAATCACAAGAGGTCTGTCGCCAACACAGCCTCTAAATTGTACTCACAAATTTCTTTACAAATGTGTTCCCATAGTTAACGAAATTCGTCGTTTGACAAAGGAGCGTAATGCGATACAAGTTCATTGGATGTTTCCCGGGATTATACCGCGTTGTTTCGTATAAGGGTCAGGTAGTATTGTTACAGTTGTATCGTTCTGGAGCTCTAATAGAATTAGGAAACAAAAATAAATTTTCCTGTTTTCAATGTTTTCGCCATGTTGAACAGATTTTTGAATTTTATCCGTCTGTTCTCCTCGCAATGTGCCCTGCCCATTTTCTTTTAATATGAATTAAATTTTAGTTACAAAAGGCACGAATTTCAACATTTCACAACATCGGTACAATATATACTGATACAATACAGGGGATACCGAAAAACATTTTCATAAAGTCGTTATAGAAATGTTGTTAAGAATTATTAGTGGTTAATAAAATCAAAATGTTTACCTATGCGCCTAGTATATCAACTTATCAAAAGAGACTTGCCTTCCTACTTTCAAGGACTAATTCTAGATCTACTTATCTTAACCAAAACAAAAAAACCTTCAACAAATAGGCCGCAAAATCCCATAACAACAAATTATGGTTAGCATTGGCCCAGACAATACGGGAAATTGATACCCTAAGTAGAAGCCCATTATCGTCAAGGGCGATGGAATCACGTCACACAGAGAACAATCGCGTCTAGACCATAGAAATGAGAAAAAAAACCGCCAAGTACGAGCCGGCATAACCCATGGAGGGTTCCGTAGCAACAAGTAACATTTATTTTCGTGTTTGAGTAGAGTATTTTATGACACACATATTTTTTCAAATTGGTAGTGTCTCTCAGGTAAACTCGTATTCAGTTTTGAAAGAAATTATTTAGAAACCTCAATATTCTTTTTGAAGACCTATTCCTATGAATAGGGAGGATCTAGGGGATGTATCTATAAAACGAGTACCTACACCACACGTATGACAACATGACGAATCTATAAGGGTTCCGTATTTTGTTGTGGAACCTAAAAAAGGCAGACACGTCAGATCCTTCTAATGGGTTGTTATAAGAAAACATGAGGTATTTCTCTAGAGGTATATTACCACTATTTATTATAATACATAGACCAAAATGATATTTTTTCTCTTTTATCACAATTTATGTTGTTAGGTGTCTACTTATGGGTTGCGTAGGACCCATAAGTAGACACCTGTCACTTGATGGAGAATATTTAAAATAGACTAAAGAGAACTTGGTCTAAAGAGCGGTTTACACTTCTACAAGTAACTAGTTACGTATAGCCAAACATCACAAAACAAAAATAAAAAAACAAAGCTGTAAAATTTCTTCAATCTACTCTAATTTGACTAACTTACACATTAGGTTCAACATCAATAGGCCCTATTAAGGGCCCTATCAACTCGTGTTATTCCGTTTCGGATTAGGATTATACAAGTTTATTGTAATATAATTACATACCCATTGTACTAACTTTTACATCAGAGATATTATTTTTTATCTAAACATCGGAGATATTTAATATTAACCATACCAATAATATTACATTCAATGAATGTGAAAGCCCCTTTGTCTCCTATAATTTGACACACTGACATACAAACAGATGATTATATCAAAAGGCCTTATTACTTACACAAAAGGTACAGTTCCCTCTAGCATATTATTGGGGGTGTTGACATCCGGATACCGGGTTTGGATGATTCAGCACGTCAAATAAAATGTTACTGGTTTTCAAGGACTCTCATCGATTTCGGTTAATAAAATGTAAGCTCCATAGTTTCCGAGGGTAGTTGACTAATATCGATGTAGTAAACAGTCGGGTAAAAATATTGATACTTTACCAAAATATTGGTAAATAAGAACCAATAGCCTAAATTTTCAGTTAAAAATATAACGTCTAGCTGGTTTTGTGAGCATTCAAAGTTTCATGGGCAAGTCCATTTTTAAAGTTTATAATATTATAAAAATAATTATATCATTGAACTACCCACACATTAAACACTAACTTTTATTATATAACTATGTACATAAACGAAACATTTGATATAGCTACCAAACAAAATTTGCTAGACGCGCATACAAGATACCAGCGGGTGACGTCACATGTTGGTAGCCATTTGTATAGAGCGTTTTTGGGCCCGCGTAAAATATGTGCTCTTAAAGTTGTGATATCTCAGGTAATTCAAATCAGAATCAAATAATTCTTTCAACAATGTTTCTTTAATAGAGGGGTCTTTTGATTAAACACATAAAAAAATAGTCAAGTACCCTATTGTTTATAAATTAGATAAGTATTTTAAATTGCATTAACGTGTCTATATACACAACGACTCACTTCGTAATGCCAATGTGCAGAAGCGGGATGACAATAAAGTCACTGTGGGAGAGCCACGCTTCGGCATGAATGGGCCGGCTCGACCGGAGTGATACCACTGCCTCACAGAAAGGTAGGATTTCAGATTGTTTCATTTTTGTTATATGTACAGTCAAGTTCAAAAATATGTATACACTTTAGGACTTTGTCACAATACATATTTATAAGAAAGTGGAAGTCGTTTTCTTATACATATGTACTGTGACAAGGTCCTAAAGTGTATACATATTTTTGAACTCGTCTGTACCAATTCTTTGAAATCGCTGGATGGACCAAGTCAAGAAGGTTCTTGGTCACCTTCAAAAACCGGATTGGCAAGAGGTGGCTGAGGATAGAGCGGAGTGGCGAATTCTCGTGTCGGAGGCCAAGATCCACTTTGGTTCGCTTAGCCAGCGTAGTATGTAAATAAGTAATTCTTTGAAATGTATTCTTAAGTAAGTACCTCACTTAAAAATTCATGGAAACCTTTGATAATTTTTTTGAGTGCGTTCTATACAAACTTATATGATCTGCTATGATTAGAAGAAATACGACAGATCCTTTGCAAAAATATGAAATAATTTAAAAACCTATTGCCCCGCGAATCGACAAATAGCGGACTGATACGAATGTAAAAGCATTAAACGCCCACACATCTCATGGAGGTGAACATTTTCTTACTTAATTATACAATTATTCTGAAAGTAAAGAAAGTAAGTTATGTACATTTTAGGAGAAAATTATTCTAACTTTGGAACGACATCGACCATTCTTTATCCGACAGTAAGCTTTACGACTCGGGGCGTTTGTCCTAATTTATCCTAGGATGAAGATTGGTCGACTGGAGCCTTAGAGTCATAAAATCGTCGCAACAGAGCGCATTAAATGAACATACCTACATAGCTACATTAAACTAAATGTTTGAAATAAAGAAACTTGTTTCATCTTTGTCCGCCGTGGAGAATTTTCCCATATTTAAGATCCTAATGTCCTTTGCTGCCACTTCAAAGTTATTACAGACTCCCCTAATCCTGGTTCATGGTCTAAGCATACGGTACCCTGGGTTCCGAAACGGCAGCTTTGAAATCGACCGCAGCGTGCTGAGATGAGGGTGTTTTAATATCTCGATAATATTATCGATATAGTGACAATACTGACAATGCAATATTATGATCAGAACTAGATTTTCAGGTACCCTAAATTTTGTGTACATAGGAATCAGTATAGGGTCAAGAAAGTAGGCCATGGATTTGATATATACGAAGAAATGAAAATAGGTTAGCAGGGTACCTGTGACGCATGTATTGGCCCCGAGCTGGTCACTCTGGGAGGGCGGCAGGTGGCGGGTGGACGGAAGAGTCCTGTCCTAGATTTTCGAAAGTATATAGGTACGCGTATAGGGTATAGGAAGTAGGCCACTGGTATATAAGTGGATATGAAATAGGTTACGTGTTATCCTCGACCTGGTACTTTTGGAGGGCGGCAGGTGCCGAGAGGTAGGGAATATTCTGTCCTAGATTTTCGAAGGTATATAGGTACGCTGAAATAGGGCATTAGGTTATCTGTGACGCATGTATCGGCCTCGACCTGTCCACTATAGGGGGGAGGCGGGGGGGGGGGGGGGCGGGGGTTGTTCTAGATTTTCGAAACTGCGTGTCTATAGGGCTTAACCAGGTCACCTACGTACATAGGGATGATTTAGGTTACTAGGTCTGACGTCCGTTTTTACCTTGATCTGAGGTGGGAAGGAACGATGGGAGGGCAGGATTGGTTGGGATATTGAACGCCGACATGAGAACCGCGCTCGATAGCTAAAGCATCTTAAACCATTACTTAAAAGCAGAAGATCTAGGGCCTACAAGTATCCAATAACGTCTCTGATGGTAAGTTAATGAGCTGTGTTACGAAGGTAACAGAAAACTATTTATGTGAATCATAAAGTAGGAAGTTAAAAAGAATATTTAAGGTTTGCAAAAGTCTTTATTTAAATTCTAATATGTACTTATATACCTACCTACCTCAGTTATGTGGAACGATTAGGCGCTGCAGCAGTATTTCCCATCGTCTACAATATTCATGGGTGGTGATTAAGGTACTAGTCCTACCGCTTGCTCGTCTGTCGCCTGTAGCATAAAAAAAATTAAGTTGCCTTTTTTTACAGTCATAAGTTACTTATATAAAGTTAACTTATTATTAAATATAACGAACATACATGTACATTCGTAAATTATATGGTATACTTAGCTATTGGGTTAATTAAGCTATCGAGTTTCGCTAATTAGTTAATCCGAATCAGCGAAAATCGATGCCAAAATTAACCCATACGGCTCGCGCTTCCAATAAGTTATCAGATGTCATGGGTATTGTATCCGAACATAGAGCAAAAGGTTGCTTCGTGGACAAGGCTTGAAGGACAAATTCATTGGTTGAAGCACTAAGAATACTTAGAATAGAATATATTATTGTGGTAAAAGTGGTTAGCACGGACTCTCCCTTTATAAGTTGGGATGATAAACCGAACAATGACGAATTTAATAAAATTAGTTTATTATTATAGTAAAAATACTAATTTATTTAGTCCATAACCTGAACCTGTGTTGGATAAAACAAAGTTAACTAAGAAGATAAATTTGTGTGGGAGAATAAGTTGGGGATTATAATTTATATACTTATGTATGTGCATAAAGGACTAGTTACTTTATATACTATGTGTATAACGTTTTGTTAGACTTTCATGAAGTGAGTGTTAAAGAACAAGACGTGCTATATATCTATATATATCTAGTTAATTATCATGCAGTTATTTTATTAGATTATACTTCACGACAACCAGAACACACCTTACCGTTGGAATGTTACGATCATCCACACATAAAAATATCCAAGCAGCACCAGAAGTGAACGTTATGGAATTTCAGACCATTTTCCGATATATGTTAAATTACAGACATCTTTACATAAACACATTATTATACAAAATTTGCCCATTTATTATACCTAATACGACAATACAATTCAGAGGCCCATCTAGCCACCTAACCTTGTTTTTTATACCACTAGGTACTTAAACGGGTTGACCTCTCGGTTGCGTAAAGTAAAAAAAAAATACCTTACTTATATTTATAGCAATCTTCTTGTTCCATACAATGTTCTTTCTACTAGTACAAGAAAACTTATTACCTCTTTTAACTTTTTAAGATATTAAAAAAGTTACCAAGCTTATTGGGTTCTTATACCGTTGTTGATTAAAATGCATGATTTTAATACGAGTATGGTGAATATTTTCTAGCTTGTATACATAAATATTACAAAAAGAAAAACGTTTCAATTTTTAATTACTGAAAACATGAAGTGAGCACGAAAAAACTAAAAAAATAGATACTTATACCTACTATGAATAGATAGGTACTTTATTTGCTTTAAAAGTAGTTGCACATACAATATTGTATGATGTTATATCATTTAGCACATTAGCGATGTTAATATGTAAATAATGATAATGTAAGTAGGTTATATATGTAGTCTACACAGCAATATCAAATTCTGATATTAATATTATTGGAGTGTAGTCTAGAATGGCTGGTAGAAGAGGTGGGTAAAGGAATGTAACTAATATCTTTACCGATACATCGCTTATGATATAGATACTTAGATACCTATGAGAAAACATTAAAGTTTCTACAACTCCTTGGAAATAATTAATAATTAAAAGCATGAAGAAATTACATATTGTCCATGAGTAGGTGGGTACACGAGTGTAAGCAGATTTATCACCCACGTACCCTTGGCCTGAAACATATATAGCGCACCCTCCCAGCAACCCCCGGGACCACGTCAATACTTGGTTCATTGCCAACTTTGCCGCAGTTGGGCGGAGTCAGGGGGCCACTCCCCTGCCCGCCCCCCCAGCCCCAACGACTGCTGCGCGGGCCCCTCCGGCCTTCAGGAGCGTTCGTGGAAATTTCCTCTGCATTGCACAGGTACATGATCAGCATCAGTGAAGCCACTACAACTAGAGGCGAGGGCGCCAGCCTAAGTAAGGCTAAACCTCGCTTTCTGACAGCTATCTAAATGCAATTCACGGCGTTTAACTAAGATAGACGCGTAGTTGTGTGTGAAGACTTAAATGTTACGTTTTACTGTTATGTACTAAATTGTGGCTGCAGGGTCTCCTCTATGTATTGATTTGTTCTCCCAAGGGCGACTGTAATGCTTCTGCGTGGAACGTGGTGGCACCTGCGGGAGTGGGTGTTGAACATAAAGGTCACGATCTGTAAATTATAATTATAGCTATGTACAAGGCACGTGTAATTATCTGAGACGCCATACCTACGTTTGAAAAGGTTTATTTATATACATAGCCGTTCTTATGTACATACATCAAGAAACAGCGATGGTTCAATCCTTGATTAACAATACTAGGGCTCAAGAAAATACCTATAAATAAGAGAAAACCTACATCATTCTTATATACTAGTACCTACTTACGAATACCTACTACAAAATACCGAAATTTAACGTTGTGCTTAATTTCGTAGGTAGCTAATGCATTTTGTGCAAAATTGGTTCGATTCCAGGGTCAAGCAAAAAGTACCTACGTTTCGAATTTTTCGAACATAAGCTCGGGCTTGGTATTAGTAATCCGCGTTAGGCAAGCGTGGTGATTAAGTCTAATCCCATAATAAGTAGTAGCGATGAATTTCTATGATGGAGGCAGCAAACTAAAATATCTGATTAGGTTCATCTACTCGCCTAGCTTACTTTTTATACCTACCACAGTTTCTATAAGAATAAATTACCTGCAGCATTCTTAGAAGGTAGGTATGTAACTACCAGTTTTATTACCTATAGCTTAGAATATTTCCCAAGTACTTACTTACTTATTAAGTACCTATATTATGCAAGAGTTCTGAATCCATCATCCTATTGAGTCAATGTCATTTGCATCCAAATGTTTTGCCACACTTTGATTTCATGGGCCGGCCGACCGGAGTGACACCACGGTCTCACAAAAGACCGGCGTGAAGCAGCGCCTGCGTTGTGTATCGACGAGTAATTAATATTATTAATGACTCCGCTGGTGTTGGTGATGGTAGCGATTGCCGAAGTAGATTTTCTCATGATATTTTCTCCTCAAGGTAGGGCAGAAATGCGAATGTAGGTTTGAAAAATCCTGAGGTGCGTGCTCTTTATAACCATAGGATCTTTCATTTATAAGACGCTCTACATAATATCTACTTAGCTGCCCTCGCTTAGATGTAAGAATTTTCTTAGGTGGAAATGTCCATGTAAATATACTTATGTCCATGAATAGATGTCCCCAAAATGCTAGCAGCATTATTATTTACCTCGTTGGATAGCGATGGAAATTAGCTGGGCGAAGTAGGTAGAGCCCAGCCTTTGGAGTCTCCCGTGAACTATTTTTCTTTGTATCTACAAACATCCATGACTACAGCTCTCGGCCACCCAGGTTGCAGGGCTTAAGTCAAAAATTATGTCATAATTTAAGTAAATGCTTATTCGATACATGTATCTTGACCATGCCTGTTTTTTTATCAGATAGAGGGAT